>APFE031736933.1:101398-122052 GCA_000404065.3 Pinus taeda
ATCTCCCATATTTTCTACTCTCAAGTCTTAAGAAAATGTGTTCAATTACCCAAAGAAATCCAGGAAACATTGAATCACACCTATATCATCATGGTCTTGTTAAAATGTTAGTTGAAGAACAATTAAAAGAAAACAAAGATACCTGGAAGAGATTTCTTGTAAGAAATCATTTTGAAGAGGCAGGAGAAACCTCTATACCCAAAAAGAGTAGAAGCCAAAGAAAAGAGGTTACCCCTGAAACCCAAGAGAAAACTGTCCAAGAACAGATTGAAGAAGAAGCTGATGTGCAATATTATGAACAAGAAATTGACCCTGAATCTACTGTAGATATTGACCAAGAAGCCCAAGGGATCATCACAGAAACCCTTGCAGACCTTGCCAAAGAAGTTGCTCAAAAGAGAAAGGAGAGTAGTAAGAAGCAAGAGAAAAACAAAGGAAAAGCCATAATTTAGGAAACTCTCCTCACTCCTACAAACTCTAGTGATGAAGACACTCAGCCTTTAGCCCAAAGAATGGCTAAACTTCATAAAACTGCCCTTCCTAAAAAGGTGGAAAAACAAAAAGTACAAAAACAAGAACAGAGCACTTCCACCGTAAGAAGGAGCAGCAGATTAAAATGTAAAATGAAGACCACAAAAGGGCCATCCTTTATTGACTTGAGCTCACCTCGAAAGGATGCTACAAGTCCTTCACACACTGAGTCTGTTGAGACTAGTCTTCCACGCGAGGAAAGTCCGTTTGAGCATGAACTTGAAGTTGAAGTTGAGCATGAACTTGAAGTTGAGCATGAACCTGAGTATGAGCATGAACCAAGTCCAAGAAAGTCATCAGAGGTTGATCCAGACCAACAGAAGGTTTATAATTATTTGGAAACATTAGAGCAAGCAGCTGCTGGCCCAAGCAATGTTCAACCTTTGGAGCAACAAATTCACTCATTAAAACAGGAAATTTTTGAAATTGAAGTTCTAAATCACCATATTATACAAGAAAATGAAAAATTAAAAGAAAGGGGCAATGTGGACAAGATAGTCCACGATAATACAATGCTGCATATGGGACTGTTGCAAAAAGAAAACAAAAAGCTGAGGAAGAAATGCAGGAGGCTACACAGGGATTTGATTAACCTAAGGTTCAGATGTTTAATGAAAAGGCTAAGAATTGATATTTCCACACAGAGGAAGAAGAGGAGATTAGATGTCTTGGCAGAGGCATCACAACAGGTTGAATAAGCAGTTTTTTGCATGAGGACATGCAATGCCCTCATAGTGGGGGTATGTAGAGCCTCTAACCTACACCTCATCATCTACTATTACCTACTGTTTTTCATCACCTATCTCTCTCTTTCACCTCACTTTCCATATAAAATCACCCAAATCATTACATTAGATGTCATTAAGCATGATCAAGTGAGCTTTGCTAATGTGTGACTGTTTTGTTTAGATTTTGACATATTTACAGGCATTCCGCAGCTCTCTGCCAATTCCGCAGCTATTTGATGATTCGGTAGCCATCTAGAGATTCCGCAGCCTTTTTGTTGTTCTCAAGGTTCCACGTGCCATTTCGCCAAACGAGCCACATGGGTACTTAGGAATCAAGGTGCTCGAGGTTCCTGTGCTATTGGTTCAGCCATCCACGTCATCTGCACCTCCGGTCAACAAGGGTCAAGTTACGGTCAACAAAGGTAGCTTAACGGTGATGCGTAAGCTGTTGGGTCACGTCAGCTCAGACGGTGACTTGCCCGTGTTACGCAAGATGTGGGGGACATAATCCAACTCTGGATTCAATGCCCATGACGACCAGGACCTCCAGCTCACCCACGCAGGCTCATGACGTGTTATTGCAGCTTTTATTATGCATGACAGTTTGTTTATTTTCAGTTTTAGCAGCACACATAGGTTATCCTTCAGATGCCTATAAATACTTGCGTCTGCGTACGCTTAAAAAAACTTTTTACTTGCTGTATTTTTATGAACTTGTTGTAATTTTTGAGCATTCCCAAGACTCTGTTTTTATAGTGCTGTTTTAGCACTCTTGACTGTGAATTTCTGCACATGGAGTAATAGAAGCAATGTTGTTTTGGAGCTTTCAACACTTTGAGTCTTCTTTGGGTTATGTGAATGGAGGGCCCCTGTTCATATTAGCCTTGTATAGTATTTTCATGTTCAGCATTTCCTTTTCTTGACGTATGTACAACATAATTCACTTCATTTTAAGTCATTTTGAATCCTTTTCTTAAGTTGATCAGTATTACTCTTTTGCAGGTTTTTGACCCGAGATTATTTGTGTGTTTATGTGTTTGCTTTGTATCTAGTGGTAGTTTCAGTTGACAGATTCAAGTTGTTGTCTTTTAATTCATTTCCATAACTAGTTTTTAGTTTTATTTCTCGAAACTGTCTGCTAACATTTGAATGATCTCTTACTATAAATTGTTTATCTTTTAGAGATCAGAATACTAATCACTTGCAGCTAGCTTTGGGTGCTTTCTAGACTAATCCTTAGCTACTTTCTAATCGTGCTTTACACAGTACTATGTGATATAGGCAGAGAGTTAGAAAGAGCAAAATATTATCACTGGTCTTTAAAGTAGTTTTTCTCATTTTTATCATTTATTAGACTTACTTTTAGCTACTTCTTAATCGTGTCTTACATAGTACTATGTGTTAGAGGCAGAGAGTTAGGAAGAGATTAACATTATCATTGGTCTTTTACGTGATTTTCTTTTTATTTGCAGCAATATGAATGGTGTCTAATACTACTAGAAAGTGGTTCTTTGCTTTCAAGTTCATTTTAATTCATTTATTTCCTTCAAGTTTTCCCTTTTCAGCGAGTAGTTAGAAACCACTAATCACACACCCTCACTCATCTAGAATTCACTCCACACACACCATCACTCATTTGTTTATAAATACACCAATCCATCTAAGGAAGATAAATTAATCACAAACAACACCCCCCAAAAACGACAAAAGCTCTAAGAGGTTACTTAAGTACATATAGTACACCTTCACTTCATCAGCTTACGAGCCCCGGGTTGACAATTAATGATATCAATTTAGGAATACTAAATTGACCAAACAGTCTTCCTTTCATTTTGGAAAGAAATTGTTGAAGTGTCGCTTTGAAGAAAATAGTTCATATCTCTACTTAGTTTTCATTTTCGGCATTCTCACATTAAGGAAGTGGAAAAACAAATACATGCATGTGCATTTGCATTTAGACTGCATGTGGAAAATGATTTAGGAAAAGTGCATTTAGTGTGTGCTCTCTGCTCTCTGTTGAAAGAATCGTACTCTTCTTTCCTTCGTACCTAGGATTTTCATTGCTAAAAGAAAACAAATGACTATTTATCATTTTAGATTGCACATTTAGGAATTTTACATCTACATCACGCAGTGAAACTTGAAAGACAAACTTCTTAAAAAAGACCAACTCTAAATAAACCTGAATTAACATAAAAACGCTTTGGAATCTAATGCACAACATCTACAAGTCTAAGATAGAGACGTATTCTGGCGTTGTAAAACTTTGTAATTATCGTTTTCATCAAAGGTTGGGTGATTCCTCCTATTTGATATGACAAGTGCTAGTACGGACTTGTGCTCCCCGTACTGTCGAGTATATATTGGGAGTCCACAATAGGCTTATATCCTTTATCCTTAGGAAGCCATGTTTGTAGTCCTATCGATTGTAATGCACTGAACACAACATTCAGGAAAATTGACTACTATACGTAAAGTTCTTGATAATTTCTTTCTAATTTACCGCCAAGGTTTATATTGCCGTTTTGCGATTGGTTTCGTAATCCCTCTGTCTAGACTTCTAGAGTAGTCACTTCTGTTCCTTTTCGACTCCTTGAAAGAAAAGGTCCATTTGAGCACTTGTCACTTCAAGCTCATTAAAAATCGAAGGCAACTAGAGTCACCTTTAGCTTTTTCTCGACTCTTAAAAATTGAAAAAGAAAATTATGTCAAAGCGTCATAAAATTCATTTAAATCAGAATAACATTTTCCCCTTTTAATTTTGAGTTGATCAAGTAATCCGGAATCATGGAAGAAATTCAATCAAAACCCCATCATTCCTGGAGACTAACAAGTAAACCATCTTTGACTCCAAAAACAAAACCATTCCAAGCAAAACAATCTCGTTTAACTGGGTCAAAATCTCCTCGCTTATTTGAAACTTGTGGTTCAACACCATCAAAGACTCCAGTTACTCCAATTATTTTTGGTACCCCTGCCTTTACAAAAGAAGTTCTGTGGTTACAAGAGGACATCAGAACTGATCCTAATGTAATGGTAAACACTTCTATCCCTGAATCAACTCCATCTAGGGCTGACTCAGAAAGTGTCACCCCTCCAATATTTGTCGCTGCAGAAACTATACCTTTTTCGGCACCGGAAATATTTTACGGACTTGACAGCTACCTCTTCCACTTGGACTGATTTCTATAGAAGAGATTTTAGAGGATGTTCCACCTATATCCTTCTACTAGAGAGGTTAGTTCTTTTAATCACCCTTCATTGCAAGTTCCTGTCAAATCACTAGGAAACATTTTGGATAAAGTAAATATGTATGAACAACCATCAACATCTAGGATTGTGTCAACTGATACAGCAGCAGCAGAGCCTCTTGTTTCTACTCTGATAATGTTCGTTGGTATATCATCTATCCGAATTGGTTCTCAACGTTAGATGGAGTCCACCCAGGCACTATTTTGATAGCATGGTCTGTTCCTATTATCTCATCTGGAATCTTATCTGGAATTTCTTATGTTGAGACTCAATAAATTGATCCTTCTCATCAATATCAATTTGGGCAGTCCAGTCTCCAAAGACCAATTTATCCTTTGAGGGCTGGATTACCACCATATGGGGCGTAGTATGCCTTTTCATTGTTCCCTCCGGGAGAAAAACCGTATGAGAGTTCAGAACAAAATTCAAGTCAAATTGGAATTGCATCCAATGGTTGGGCACCAATACTACCTCAACAGCCAAGAGTTGTATATTCAATGCAATCAAATCAACCTATGTCAAACATTCCTACTAAACCTACTATTGTGATGGTGTCGCAAGTACAAGCGCTGCCAGTTGTATGTCAACATCAAGTCTCTCAGGTCGTAATACAACAGCCTCTTGTCTCCACAACTCAATCACAACCTCATATTAGTGCCTCCTTAACTGGAGTGACTCAGGCTCAAATGGGTACTATCGCCCCTCATCTTGGTCAAACATCTAGTATTGGACAACAGCAAATGGTCCAACAACCATGACCGGTACAATATCAACAACCACAATTCCAACAAGCTTACCAAGGACCTGAGCAACGAAGCTTTGCAGGTAATGGGCAACCGTATATTCAAAATGGTTACCAAAAATCATATTATAAAGGTTATGCCCATCAACCTTATCAAAGTTATCAACATTAGATACATTATGCTGGTATGCAGAGACCCATTGCTCAGGCGATCCCATCTTATCTTGGGTATGCTTGGAAAACCTGAACCAACAGTTTCCTTTTGTAGCAACTTTAGAATTACCAGATCTGAAGCGGCTAACAAATGATCCAATTTCTTATTCCCCTTGGTGGCAAGCGATTCCTCATAAAATTCCCTTAGATACTCCTAAATTTAATGGAAATCTAGGTGAAGATCCATCGAATCACATAATGACCTTTCATTTGTGGTGTTCATCCAACACCCTCAATGATGATTCAATTAGGCTTCACCTTTTTCAGTGAACGCTAACTGGTCCGACAGCGAAATGGTACATCGAATTGCATAGAGATTCATTCGATAACTTCAACACCCTTGCCACTACCTTTTTAACCCATTTTTAATTACCCATAAGGTATGAAACAGGAATCGAGCTCCTTACCAATTTTAAACAGACAACAACCACTCACATATCTGATCATATTCATGAATGGTGATGGCACCTTCGAATGGTAAAGACATATGTTCCTAATCAGCTTCTAGCTGAATGGTTTATTAAGTTGTTGTTACCTTCTATTACAGAAGATGTGGCCAAGGGAGGAGTCGTCACTGAAGAGCAAGTCCTTGCTCGTGCACAATATCTAGACTTGATCTATACTCAGTCTAGCATGCTCTATAACAAAATTCCTGATGCTCCTAGACCAAAATTTTCCATTTCTCCTCATCCTAAATCAAACAAGGACTCTCATGCCGGTGATGGCATGATTGGAACCTCAAGTACACAAACTGCAAAGGCTTCATCTGGTAAGGCCCTTGCAGTTTCCAGTAAAAAAGCAAATGACAAAATTCTTGCCTCAGAGGTCAATGTCGTGTCATCCGACAAAGGCAAAGAACCAAAGCAACCAGGGGGCAAGAAGAAAGGGAAAAATAAAAAGAAGAAACAGGAAGATTCGACTCCTAAAAAACCTTCTAGAAACCCTATTGGGTGAAAGAAACCTAGTCAGCCATGTTTCATATGTGATGAGGGCCATTGGACGAAAGATTGTTCGCATCAAGCTGAGATCACAAAGTTCTTTAAGACTTCAAGTACCTCGGCAGTATTGACTGATCCACTTCCAAACCCAGAAGCTAATCTGTTTGCTATCAATCATGCTTCCCCATCCCAAGTGCTTATGTTGTCCATTTCGAAACAACAAAATGATGCTTTCATATCGACAACGAATAAAGATTATGGGAATCCACAGATGTCGAACAAAAAGGCTATAGATCAACCTAGTTGTTTGACAACAACTTCATCAGAGGTTATGCCACCCATCATTCCTGAACTAACAATAAAGCCGCCAAATGGAGTAGTACATAAATCGATATCTAATCCTCATGCTCGAGCAGCACAAAATTATAATATAGTAGAGGATCTGGCTCAATCGCCATCTGCTATGTCAACATTTGAAGTACTTTAAAATTGCCCCTCCAAAAAGTAGGCTTTATTATTAGTAATAGGTGGGATTGACCCAATGGATTCAAATCTTGTGGACTTTAACCACAAAGGATATGAACCTCAGTTACTGGCCCAACTCGCCTTCCTTGTACAATTAAAAGCCCTCAACAAAACTATTCATCGAACAATCATTGATGAGGGGGAATCTACCTATATTACGCCAATGAGTTGCTGGAAAACTTTAGGCTCACCACCCTCATCACGATCATCAAAAACATTAAAAGCATTCGATGGAAGAACATATATGCTGTATGGGATTTTAAGTAACTTGTAAGTTGAACTAGGGGGCAAGACAATAGAAATTGAATTTGAAGTCATCGATGGAAACCTTGATTACAATATCCCACTAGGAAGGCCCTGGATTTATGCTATGGCTGCTATTGTGTCAACATATTTTAGAAAGATTGCATTTCCCTTCCGAGGAAGAATTAGAATTGTTGACCAGATAACCTTTTTCCCCAACAGTTCACAAGCTACGAAAATCATTCCAATCATCCATGGAAGCTCTCAATCGCTTCAAAATGTCAAAGTAGGCCTCCTAAAAGACCTTGCTTTAATGAGTACTTTTTTCCTCCCACCTCTAAGTAATCTGGCGGAAGTGGCCACGGTGGAAACCTGTAATATGGTATATTCTACGTTAGCAAAGATTAAGAAGATGTCTGAACATTTTGTTAGCATGGATCATCGCCAGGTATTGTCTCCAAGCCCAATAGAAATTTTGTAGCAATCAATTTTCTTGGCTTGGGTGGCAAACCCAAATAAACACTCATTAAGTGTTTGGATAGATAGGTCTCTAGAATATGTGTTACACAGTAATCTGTAGCCCTTTTTCCATTGGCGCGGCTTCATTGTGTATCACTCGTGCCAATGGGGGAAATCCTCCAAAGAGGGCGCGCCAACTGGCACTTTGTCTCAGAGTCGCACTCGTGCCAGCCCAATTGGGTAAAGTTTTTAATAAACAAACTTATGAAGGTTCTTCCTAACCCATTCATGAACTGACTCCATCTTGAGTTGGTTCAGTTTGGCTTTGAATCTCCATAGAAGGCGAGTTGTTTGCCACCTTCTCATGGAAGCTTCTTAGCGATAAAGCCAACCCCATGAATATTGTGGAAATCCTAACTCCTTCTCCTCTATATATAAAATCTTGTCCTTTTTCCTTTGATAAGCTAGTTCCAAATGCTAAGTCCCAAAGTCTGAGAATTTCTAAGTTCATGCTGCAAGAAGACTTCTTCATTCCCATAAGGCTAAATCTAAAGTGAGGAGGTTCTTGTCCAAGTAACCCAAGGAGAGAGAGGCTTGTTCCCCATTCCCAACAAGCTTTGCAAGGCATGTGCTGCTGATCACCCAACCAAAGGAGGATTTGATGTCAGAACTATGGTTGTATTCTTCTTTGTTTATTAATAATAGACGACTATCATTATGGTTCCACTCTTATTGTCTTTGTAATGATGACTGAGTTATATCCTTTTTGATTGATATATGTTTGCATCTATTGGATTTTATGCTTGTATTTGTGTCGTTCTTTACATGTGCAGGTGTCCGTTCACGAGGATCGTGGGGACTGTGACCAGCTGAAGCGAAGGAACGGGAGCGTCGACTCTTCTACAAGTACTAGCGTTGGATTCTAGGTAGGCCCTCATCATCGGTCTTTAATTTGGAATTAGGAAACTGCGTGTTAGCATTGTTCGATTGTTTCTAGACCCCATTTGGGCTAGTAGGGATCGCCTCTGTCCACAGAGGGGATTTACCTCCACAACAATTTGGCGACTCCACTGGGGAGTTGGCTTTTTGTCTTGTTCTTTGTTTTCTCTTGTTGTTTGATTTGTAAACTTTAGAGAGAGCCTGAAGTACGGCCAAATAGCCTTCGAAACGCTATTTCTCTGTATTAGCAAATTAGATCAACGACGCTTCAGTCCATCTCCGGTTTGGTTTACGAACTAAACGGCTTGGAACTTTCCTTGTTTCTTGGTTTCTCCTACTTGATTAGCTTTTTGGGTTGAGTCCCTGTGTTGCTTCTTGCCCCTTAGTGTACCTGGGTACTATTGACTTAGCTTTGGTTCGTTTGTTTTTTATTTTTCCATAGCAAACTCTGCTAGCATTATTTTATAGCATTACAGTCGTGCCAGTTGGCGCTAGTTGCACATTGACAACCCGCGCCAATCCCTGAAAGGCGCTTGTTGCAGCCTGACAGTCGCGCCAGGCCTGGGAAATTTTGAAGTTTTCTTTGATGAGAGCCCTATGAGCTTGGTTTTTGTTCTAGGTACCTTTTTTAGACTACTTGAGTGTGTTGGAGTGTGATTTGAATGGCTTTGATTGTTACCCTTTGGGTGTTTGCTTTTTTCTATCGATTTCACATTTTTAGCCCTAGGGCATCTAGTAGCCTTGTGTGTCGAGCCTTCCTCAGGTGTTTTTGATCTTCTAGTGGTCCAGTTGACTCTTTGATTACTCCCTTGCACTTGTTTGGTGCTTGTAAATCGTTTTGTTGTGTTATTTGGGTGATTTTCTTTGTCTTCACTTGAATTCCGCTTCATCTCATTTTGAGCCTAGATTACACGGCTCATTAGTGTCTTTGGGATCTTTCTCGTTCTTTGGAGGTTTGATTTGTGATTTAGGGAACTGAATGTGCTTGTATTGAGTAGAATTTGTTTGTTGTCATTTCTCAAAGTTGTTTAGTGCATTTTTTCCATCAACAAAAAGAAAAAATCTATTTTTCTTTGTATTAGTTAATGAGAATTGTAACTTTTCATTTTGAATAATGATTACTGATCTTAAAGAAAAGTTTGTTAATTTCCATTAGCTACATTAGGGAAAGTTCTTTGTTGTTTTTTGATCATTTTGTTTGCGGGAAAGCTTTCAAACCCTCTTGTAACTAGCATTCATCGAATGAAATGACATATTTTGGCATATAGTTTTCATTTAGGAATTTTTGAGAGATTACATACGGTAAGTCCTGAAAATCGAAACCTAATACAAGGTCAACTTTAAAATGAACTGAATAAATCTAACAACGCATTGGAACATAACGCTCACTTTTTAGAGGTCTAGGCTAGAAACGTGCTGTGGCGTCGTTAAACCTAGTCACTTTTGTTTACACTCAAGGTTGGGTGATTCCTCCTTTTGTGACTCAATTATGGTCTAGTACGGACTTGTGCTCCCACGTACCACCGAGTATATGGGGAGACCCCACCAGGTTATCATCCTTTATCCACAGGAAGCCATGTCTGCCGCCTTACGACCCGTAATGCATCGAACACAACATTCTGGAAGATTGATTGCCGTACGGAAAGTCCTTGGTTTACATATGATTGGCAACATGTATATGCAGTTTTACGGATTATCTGGTAAACCTTTTGCCTAGTTCTCCAGAGTAGTCACTTTTTGATCCTTTTCGAACTCCCTAAAAGAAAAGGCTCACCTGAGCATTTGTCACTTCAGGCTCACTAAACATTCGAAGGAGACTAGAGTCGTCTTTTTGTCATTTTCTCGACTCTTTAAAGATGAAAAGGTCAAGTTATGTCCATGTGTCCTAAAAACTTATTCCGCCACGTTCACACTTACCCTGTTAGATCTTGTTTGCGTTAGTTTGAGTAGGGTCTTTTCTCATTAGTTTGTATAGGATTTTTTGAATAGAATCATCCTAGTAGAACCATCGATCCCGTCTCCCATCCCTAGTGACCAAGGGTCTCCTTCTTCTGCTGCTCCTGAGACACCGGTTTGTGGTGACACTTTTCCTGTTATTCCAAGGGTCTAGCCATTGAACTCTCGCGCTCCAGAAGAAGTCTTCACGATCTACTTTGGAACCCTATTTGGGAGCCTTACGAAGAGGATATCCCTTTTACTCCTACTAGTGTTTCGGTCCTGATGTCTTCTTGTGACATGGATGACACATCTCCTATAGCGAGTGAGGCACCTGTTTTGTCAAGTATTGAAACTCCTATCCCGGCCACATCCTCGGTCATAGCCCCGCCCTTCATTGTCACCCCTCTCAGTGTCACAGTACCCTTACGCTATAAGGCTTTGAGGGATGTTATGGGTTCTAGGAACTCCTCTTCAGGTACCATGTGCCACCACAACATCACTCCCACTACGGGATCTTTTATTCCACAAGTTCACAATACAGTTGTCACTTCAGTCCCGACTATTCTAATTGTTTGTATAGCATCTTCAACAGCGGTTGTTAGTGCCATTACGGCGTCTTCGATTGTAACTATTGTTGCTAGTCTGTCCCATGGTTCATTACATAGTGTCCAGTCGGCACATACACCCAGAGTTGTCCATCCTGCACTTAGTGCCCCACCTTCTTCTGGTTCCATTCCAGCAAGGGAGGCATATAATCAGTATTTTCATGCCATCTAGAATCCGGGTGTGCAAGTTCCAAATCATTATTATGACCCCATAGGGCATCATTTGTATATTTCCTTGCCATCTCAGCCTGCGGTTGAGGTCTCAATCCCGTTAAGTGTCGCTTGGGGTACTACTGGTTAGGGTGGTGGCCAAGCACCCCATCCGAATCAAGGACAGCCTTACCAAGGACCATCGTATCAAGGTCAGTCGTCTTACACGTTGCCTTCTTATGGGCAACAGTATTACGGGCAATCCTATCCAGGGCAGCCTGGAGTCCCACAAGGAGAACCCTTCCAGGGACAACCTTCGGCCTATGGTAGTCCGTCTTTCACTTATCTTGGGCAACCCTCTGGAAATCTAGGACAACCTTATATGGAACAAGGACAACCTGGAGTCCAGTAGGGATACCTTTCCGGTCAACCATATGGGAATCAATACAACCTTATATGCCACAAGGACAACCTGGAATCCAGCAAGGGTACCCTTCTGGGTAGGGTGGTCAACCTTACGTGCAGCAAGGCCAACCCACTGATTAGCCTGGTCAACCATCTGGACAGGTTGGTCAACCCCAAGGTCAACCTACCATTCAGTCCACTCAGCCATTTGTTCTGCAAGGACAACCCTCGGTTGTACAAGGACAACCTAACACCCAGCAAGCACAACCTTCTGGGCAAGTAGGTCCATCCCAAACTCAACCAGGACAACCTTCCGCTCAGGTGGCCCATTCTCCATCCTCTCAAGGACATCTTTCTGGGCCTGTTCAACCGGGCATGCAAATGGTGATTGCTTCTCAAGATCAACCCGGTTTTCAGCCCCAAGCTTGGCCCTGGACTCAAACTGATCTTCAGATGCAAGGTGGGTTTCAATCTCAACCCTCTTATCAAGCACAGCCTGGTCCCCAGGCTCAGTATGTAGCCCAGTTACAGTATGGTTACCAACAACCCCAGGGGCAAGCTCAGTTTGACCCGTACCAAAATTATCAACAAATGCATGTTGCTCCTTATCAGAATTATCAGCGACAGTATGTTGCTCCTGCAGGTCAAGTTGGTAATCAATGGGGTGCTGGAGGATAGATCCAGGGTCAACTGTCTGGTTATGGCTATAACCCCTATGGATAGAATCCCTACAGACAGAACCCTTATGGGCCAGGTCCGTCCAGACAAAATCAATGGGGCCAACCAGCAACTAGTTGGAACTCTGGTACTACCTCGTATCCACGGCCACAGATGTCCTTCAACCCTCAGTTACCCTTCTTAGCAACATTGGAACTACCAGATGTGTCCAAATTGACTAATAATCCTATCCTTCATAATCCATTCTGGCCACCAATTCCAACCAAGATACCTGGAGATTGTCCCAAATTCGATGGCAAAGCTAGAGAAGACCCTCAAGCCCACATTATGACTTACCACCTTTGGTGTTCATGAAATTGATGGCTTGACGATTCAATCTGGCTCCGCCTTTTCCAAAGGACTCTCACCGGCTCAGCTGCTAAGTGGTACATTGAGTTGACTCGCGAATCCTTTCAAGATTTCAACTTGTTGGCAATGGCATTTCTAACTCATTTTCAGTTGCCCATTCGGTATGAGACATGAACACATCTCCTCACGTCTCTTAAATAGTACACGACCACGCACATATCCGATCATATACATGAATGGAGATGGCATCATCGGTTGATCAAGTTCTAGATTCCTGATCAGCTCCTAACCAATTGGTTTACGACCTCCTTTGTCCCTGCAATCGCTCGAGACATTGCTATGGGAGCTTGTGTAACTAAAGAGTAGGCTATCACACGTGCTCAGTACCTCGGCTTAGTTTATTCTCACTCAGGTACCTTATATGATTATTTTCCTAATGCCCCAAGACCCGGAACATCCAAAGCTCCGCCAAAGCCATCTGTTGATGGTGTTATTGGCTTTGTAAATTCGTCTTCGAAGAAATCATCCGCGAACCCTGGGAAGCAAAAATCGAATGCTTCAAACGAAAACACTTCTCAGGGTGTGCCTAATTCTAGAAATACTTCCGAGGTAAATGTCATCCAGTCCACCGTGGCGGATAAAGCCTCGAAAGGAAAGAAGAAGGGGAAAGTGAAGAATAAATCTGATCAACCCAAACGTGACTCCCCTAAACCTCCACCTGAGGAAGGAGCCAAACATAAACCGAAGTATCCTTGTCTTATCTGTGACGAGGATCACTATACCAAAGACTACCCAAGGCGATCCAAAGTTAGTCGTTTATTGAAAGGTGCTCTTGGGACTCCTGCAGTTCTGAAAGAACCTTTCCCCTCACAGCAAATGCAAATGGTGGCTGATCCATCCTCGTCTTCTTCTCCCTTTGGTTCCCAAGTGTTCATGGCTGGAACAATTCCCGTTCATATTACGACTCGAGCAAAGGAATGTCCATCATCCACAGGGAAGGAGCCTGAGGTTCCCTCAAGTGATACTCCGTCCAGTTCCGGTCTGTTCCATATGGAGAGACCTAGTACTGAGACGCCTCTTCGACCCCCTCCTAAAGGTGTACTCCGGAGATCGTCTTACAACCCTAATGCTCGTGCTGCCTAGCACTACAGCATCATTGAGGTCTTAGCTCAGGCTCCGTTAGCTATGTCCGCTTTAGAAGTTCTCCAGAGCTGCCCCCCCCAGAGGAAGTCCTTGCTATCAGCCATCGATGGCATCAACCCGGCTGACTCAGATTTGATCATGTTTGATCTCGAGAACCATGTACCGAGACTACCTCACCAGATTGCCTTCCTCATTCAGGTCATCATCAATTCGAAAACGATTCATCGTACAGTAATTGATGAAGGCGCGTCAACTTGCATTATGTCTGTTGCTTTTTGGAAGGCTATCGGGTCTCCGACTTTGAGTCAGGCTCCAATGACACTGGAATCCTTTGATGGGAGAGAATCTCGCCCTTACGGTATCCTCCAACGATTGCCGATTACTTTGTATGGGAAGACCGTTGAAGTGGAAGTTGAAGTTGTTTATGCAAATCTTACTTACAACCTCCTTTTGGGCCGGAGCTGGACATATGCCATGCGTGCCGTGGCTTCATCCCTCTTTCGTGTCATTCATTTCCCTCATTAGGGGAAAATTGTCATGCTAGACCAGCTCTCCTTCTTTGCTTCTTCTTCCAAAGGCAATGTGCCTTTTATGGAGCATACCTCCATTCCCTTAGAGAGTGTGGAAGCTGGGCTCTTTAAAGATCCCGCCCTCATGGGCGTCTTTTCACTCCCATCTCTGAACCTTGCCTCTATCAATATGATCTCGGTTCATTCTAATCCTTGGGTCCTTCCCCCCATTGACCAGATAGAATCGTGGGGCGATGAGATGTCCTTGAGTCCTGCCCAGCTCAACTACGTCAAAATTGTCTTTGTATCGGCTCATCCTACTGAATCTGTTTCTTTAAGTGGAGCTCTTGACTCGTACACTCATTCCCCTTGGCTCAGAGATTGTGCTTTCTCGGATCCGTTAAAGGAAATATTTCCTTCTGATGAAGCCATTATAGAGACTATGTCTCTCGAGGTACCCCCTTCGTTTAACCTTCACCACCATTCCTCGTTCCTCCCTACCCTTCGGGAAATGCTGACCTGTCTCGAGCGGTTTTCTCCTTGTCTCCCTTCACAACCCCTTCAGACACCCATTCAAGTTTATCAAGTGTCCTCTGAAGGGAATCTAGGAAACATTACGCAGACTCAACCTATCGACATCTCTGTTAAACCAGGGATTGTCGAGCATATCTACATCGGATTCATTGGCACTCCTGAGGAAATTCAACTTTATATAGTATTTTTCGCGAGTTTCATGACGTCTTTTCTTGGTCTTACGAAGAAATGCCTGGCATTGATCCAAGCATCATCGTGCATGAGATACCCACGTATCTAGGAGCTAAACCTGTTCGTCAACGTTTACGCCCCGTGCACCCCCGAAAGGCAGTAGCAATTAAAGCAGAAGTCGAAAATCTTCTCAAAGCTGGTTTCATCTACCCCATCCCACTCACAGATTGGGTCTCCAACATCATACCTGTGGATAAAAAGCAAGGTACTATCAGAGTTTGTGTCAATTACCGTGACATTAATCGAGCCTGTCGAAAGGATAACTACCCCACACCCTTCATTGACCAGCTCATTTATGAGTGTGCCGGAAGTGAGATATATTCGTTTATGGACGGTTTCTCTGGATATAACCAGATTAATATCGCGGCAGCTAATCAACACAAGAACGCCTTTATCTGTCCAAGGGGCACTTTCGCTTATAAAAAGCTCCCTTTCGATCTTAAGAATGCTGGCGCCACCTTCCAACGCACAATGTCTTATGCCTTTCATGATATTCGACACATCGTGCAACCTTACCTGGATGATCTTCCAGCTCATTCAGCTAAGCGTCGAGACCATCCCGCACATCTCCATGAAATCTTCCTATGCTGTCGACACTACCGTATTTAGCTCAACCCGCATAAGTGTGTCTTCTGCATAGAGTTTGGCAGACTTCTCGGGTTCATCGTCTCCCGAGAGGGCATCTGTCTAGATCCCCTTAAAGTCGAGGCCATTTTGAATCTTCCTCCCCCTGCTTCCTTGCGAAAATTGCAGAGCTTGCAGGGTAAAGCAAACTTTTTGCGACGATTCATCCCGAACTATGCCAAGGTGGCCAAAGGTTTCATGTGGTTACTGAAGCACGACACCCCGTTTCAATGGGATGCCGTAGCTCAAGAGTATTTCGATCATCTTAAAACTCTCCTTGTTTCCGCTCCTTTGTTGCATGCTCCAAATTACCATTGCGATTATACTTTATATCTGGTCGGTGCTGATACTACCATCGGCATGGTTCTTGTTCAAGAAGATTATGATGGCACTAAACACATTATTTATTACCTTAGCTGCTATTTATTAGATATGGGGTCTTGATATTCTTAGATCGAGAAGTTGGCATTGGCCGTTGTTTGTGTCGTCCAATGCTTCCGTCATTATATCTTGTTGTGTACTACGACAGTGATCTCTGATTGCAACCCAATGACATACATTTTGTCCCGTCAACTACTGGGGGACAAGTACTCGAAGTGGATTGTCATCCTCCAAGAGTTTGTCTTGGAATTCACTGCTGCCAAGTCCAAGAAATCGCTTGTCTTCGCTGAATTGTTGTGCTCCTTGCCATCCAATACTGCACCCTCTCGGATAGAGGATCACATTCCGGATGAAACTCTCTTCCTCATCAGCACCCTCTATCCCTGGTACGGGGATATCATTTTCTATTTACAAAAGTCCTCTTTTCATCCCGAGACATCTAAGGATGGTCGCTGACGAATCCATCATCAAGCCTAACCATATCGCATCCTTGGGGACACCCTGTACCATCTCGGCGTTGATTCCATTCTTCGTCGATGCCTAACACTCGAAGAAGCCAAGAGAGTTTTAAATGCCTGCCACTCTGGTGCTTGTGGCAGTCACATGTCCGGATATGCCACCGCACAAAAAATCCTCCGCGCTCGTTACTTTTGGCCCTCCATCTTTAAGGATTTTATTCTTGTCGTTCGCTCTTGCCACGAGTGCCAAATCTACCAATGGAAGATGCGTGCACCCCCTCCTCCACTACACCCCGTTGTTACCGTCAGTCTTTTTGCCAAATGGGGCATCGATTATATGACCTGTAACCCTTGCTTGGCTAGGGGGCATGGGTATATCATCGTTGTTGTTGATTATTTCACAAAATGGGCCGAGGCGATGCCTACATTGTCTGAAGATGGTCACACCGTGGCGTAGTTTTTGTTCAATCATGTTATCTCGTGGTTCGGAGTCCCTCAAGCCATCGTCACTGATCACGAAAAGCATTTTTGTAATCATATGATGACTGATCTTACAACCCAGTTGGGCCTACGGCATGATAGTTCGACTCCATACTATCCTCAGGCCAACAGTCAAGTAGAAGCCGTGAACAAGGTCTTGGTTACGATGCTTCATTGAACCATTGGCATGCATAAGTCCGACTGGCATTTTATGTTGTTCTCTGCTTTGTGGGCCTACCGAACCTCTGTGAAGGATGGCACCCGTTTCACTCCCTTCTAGTTGGTTTATGGACTGGAGGCTACCCTTCCTATTGAGTGTGAGATTCCTTTGTTAAAGTTAGCCATCAAATTTCTCCCTGACACTACTCCGGTAGAGAAGCGCCTTCTTTACTTGGAGTGGCTAGATGAGACTCGTCGACTAGCCTCTTTAGCTATTAAAGCATAGAAGAAGCAAGTGAAAACTCACTTCGATAACATTGTTCATCCTCGCTCTTTTGTTGAGGGAGATTTGGTCCTGCTCTACGATCAAGCTAATGATAAGTTGGGGGTAGGAAAATTCGAGCCCATGTGGTAGGGCCTTACATTGTAAAGAGAGTTTTGCAAAAAGGGGCCTACGAGCTTATTGATTATGAAGGAAATCCCCTGGATAAGCCCCGAAATGGGCTTTAATTGAAAAAATATTTTGCATAAGTCCAGGCACTGTATTTTTGTACATACGTGTGCTTTAGCAAGTGTGTTGTGTGTGCATGTTTTCATGAATTTGTCTTGGTGTGTTGGTGTGATTGCCGCTTATTGTGTCCTCTTTGCTTCTTGGACAGATGTTTGGTTCACCTTACGTTGGTTTCACTGATAGTGCCTCTTGCAGTACACGCAACTTGTCCTTTGCGGCATGGGTGATCTACGATCCTCATGGTGAGTTAGTAGACCTTCAAGGGGTTTGTCTAAGTTGTACCACGAACAATGTTGCTGAGTATAGTGTTGTGATTGAAGTACTAGCTGAGGCGATCAACCTCAGTATTTGAACATTCGTTGTGAACTTGGACTCTTAGCTTGTCGTCCACCAGCTGAATGGGCATTATTCCATGAGAGACCATTATATTTTAAGGTTGTATTTACGTGTTAAGTTGCTAGAAAGGGATTTTGATTTCATTACTTATCAACATCTTCCAAGATGATTTAATATTGGACAGGCATTTGCATCACATGTAATTCAAAATAGCATAAGAAGCATAAAACACAATAAACCATAAAACATATGTATATATATATGTGTGTCCAAATGTTTGCACTGCGTGCATCATCAAAACATAATACATGTTTGTCTTAGTACATTTGGAGACAACATGTCTCTCAAAAAATATGCATGGAAAAGAAAGCCTAGATATCTAGTCCCTATGGTGCTCATGGTAGCATGTCACTTCTCACACTAAATGTCTCAGGAGTCGGTGGATGCGAGTTGGCACCCCCACCGTGTGCCTCTGATACGCTAGCGGGACATCCGCTAGCCGAGCATAATATGGGATCCCTCGAGTGATAGCCTCGAGGTTCTGAATGAGCTCTCCTCTGTCACCACCCTCCTCCTGAGGATCCACTGCAGCGTGGTGTCTCCTCAAAATGGGAGACATGCCAGTTGGGTGCTCTAGGCCAACATCTGCATATGCATATAAATGTTATTAGAACAAGCATGTATTAACAAAAAAAATCATAAAACGCAAAACCAAAATGAGGTCGTACCTATCTCCTCGTCCGAGTCCTCTCCCTCTGGTAGTGGGAGGTTAGGGTCACCGGTGAAGTTTGTCCCCGCATATGGCCAGTCCTCCACCACGATCAGTTGGCGGTGAAGCCACCCAAAAAACTCAGGTCTCCATGACATCTGCTGACTGCCCCCCCCTCTCAGCATGAGTGTCGCGCAATGAGCCATCCTTGACTCTCGAGGTGCTGGTGGTGAGCTCCAATATTGTAGCAATAATGCTACAACTCCTGAGGCTTCCTGTCTCTCATTTTATCAACCCGGTTGTTCGTACAAACTTGGAAGCGACGGTGCTATATGCACAAGTACTAGATCTTGTCGCAGCTGGCACTTGGTCAGCTGGCACAAGTCTGTTAGGGCTCAAGCCAACTTCTATAGGCTCACAGAAGAAGCTTTATCAATGATGGACGAAACCTAGCTCAAAGGAGACTAAGCTAATTGACAAAGATGAACTAAAAGTAATTTAACGCATGTAAACCTAGGAAACCCTAATTTGACTAGTCTAACCTCTATAATGCAATGAGGATGAGTAATACTTCTACCAATGCTACTACTACATCTAACAAGTGGAAATGCATGAATCTACACTACTGACATTATCAAGGACATGTTTTTATACTTTTCCATTAAGTAGGTGGAGTTATTGGGTTTTGTTTACTTATTAGGGTTTGATTGTGCAGATGGGATGGAGAAGGAAGGAAAGTGTGGGACAGGTTGGGGAGGCTAAGTGAGGTCCCTATGGACCCTTGGCTTCCATCCACAGAGGCGTCCCACGTGCAGAAGCTCAACAACCACGTGGAAAACCTCCTACAGGATGTCTGCAGGGGATTCTACAGGAAACTCAGGGTTTTCTACAGGATGTCTCTGAATTGCTACAGGATGTCTCTGAATTGCTACAGGATGTCTCTGAATTGCTACAGGATGGTCTACCGTGGAGGACTGAGGTGAGGAAACGGTGATGGACGGGTAGGAAGGAATGTGAGAGGTAAGGATCAGGCTGGTGATGGCTCAGGAACGGAAGGATGAGATGGAAAACAGGTGGAAGGAGCGTGTTGGAGTGATGGACGTGAAAGGTCAAGGAATGAGGCTAAGTGAGGATTAGGAGATGTTTAGGATCGAGCAGAACGCGGTGTAAGGCAAAGAAACATGGTTGCATGCAAGGTTAAAACAGAAAAAAGATGGCAACGAACGAGATGGAGAAGAGTGTAAATGAAACAAATGACCGAAACTATTGATCAAACCAAGAAATCATCAACCTATACTAAGTATACCGTGATTTTATTAAACAGTGATCCAAAACGCAAGGAGAAATATGTATGGGACTGTGATGAAGAGATGTGTGGTTCGTATAAATGACAAGGAAGCATCTAAATCCAAATCATAACTGTATCAACCAACTCATGCGTGTTTTTGGTGGTCTGCTATGGACTACACCCCAACCTTCAAACGAGATGGCAGTGAGCCTTAACAAACGATTTTTAATGGAGCTCCAATGGATGTTATGTATCATGTGTTATGCTAAACAAGTGAAAGTGACTGAACCATAAATAAAATCTATTTAACTCATAAGAAAATCAAATTACAAGACTGCCATTCAAATTGCAAGTGCAAACGAAACTCAAAGTGCTGGGAAAAGAAATAGAACAATACTACAACAGAGGGGATCTATGGCTCTCAGGTTGGGCCCTAACCTGAGAGCTATAGTCTCCTAATAAAACTCAGGAATCGATCACAAACTGTCCTCTTTATTTATAATTCAACGTCATGCCAAACTGGCTTACAGCAAAAGAAAACAAAACTGGACTGATTCCAATATGATATGATAACCCAAGAGATTCAACAACCTATCT
>APFE031736933.1:131623-163082 GCA_000404065.3 Pinus taeda
GACACCCATTCGCTATCTGAGATGGGGTAGATGAATCCGGCATCCAACAGTTTCTGCAATTCTTCCTTAACAATGTCTTTAAGGGCTAGATTCATCCTCCTCTAAGGTTGCCTAACCGGTTTATAGTCCTCTTTGATGTATATGTGATGAGTGCAGACCGAAGGATGAACTCCCTTCATCTCCTTATAACTCCAAGCAAAAGCATTCAGGTGGTTGGCCAACAAGTTGCACAGCTCCTCTTCTTGAGAAGGAGATAGGGAGGAACTGATTTTCAATGCTCTCTCAGGGCCAAATTCCACATTCTTAACTCGGGGAGTGATAAGGTTTGTTGTACACAGCTCCACCGAGGTGCTAGCTTGGGCATTCTCCACCAATGTTTCTAAGGGTAGAGCACTAGGAGGTGGGTTCTGAATTAAGTTCTCAATCAAGTCATCCTCGGTTGGAGAGTTCCTTCCATTGGTTTCTATGGTACATAGAGGCGCGTAGTACACCTCATCTTCTTCTCCTTCTTCCAACCAGAGTGGTAAGTCATGTTCTAACGAGGGTTGGGCAGGAGGATATAGGACGAGTTGTTTGGACATAGGACCATTTTTGATGGTCATATTCCCAGCACGACAACTGATGTAGGCATCTGCAGTGGCTAACCAAGGCCTTCCCAAGATGAGGGGATATCCAGTAAGTTTTGCCTTTGGTTGCAGGACCAGGAAGTCTGCAGGATACTCCCAGGAGTCAATGGAGACCAAGACATCCTCCACAATCCCTTCGGGAGTCACGGTGGAGCGATCTGCTAATTGCAGTACTGTCGATGTCTTTCTCAGGGAACCTTGAAGATTGAGCTTTAGCATGGTATCCCTGGTCATTACATTAATGGCAGCCCCTAGATCAATCAGGGTGTGGGGTATGATGGTGCCATTGATGTGGACATCTACTACAGGACTTCCAGGATCTAAGTACTTTGGGCAGATGACTTGTCCTAGCATAAGGTCAGACAGTTGTCCTATAACATTGATAGTTGAAGCATCTTTTTTCCGTCTGCCTGGATGTTTGAAAGATTTCTCCTTAACCAGCTTGTTGTAGATTGGCACATCCTTGATAGCCTGGAGAAGGGGTATCTCTACACACAATTGCTTAAGCTCTCCCAGAAGCTCATCTTCTTCTGGGTTGGGTTGGATGGTAGTTGTGAGTCTCTCTGGAAAGGGTGGAATAGGCTTTGGTCCACTTTCCTGAGGGCTTTCCTCATCCTCTGGGGAGGAGGTTGGCGATCTGGAAGGGTCTTTCCAGATCTCAGATTGATCTCCTGGATTTCCACAGCATAGGTAGGGCATGAAGTTTCCCCAGTATATACCTGCTGAGCCTGTCTATTGTTGGGATTCGGGTTCGGTTGAGCAGGCATTTGAGGTTGCCTTGGTGGCGCAGGAGGTAATGGTTGCGGTTGAACAGGAGGTGGAGGCAGAATGGCGGGAGGAGCATTATACTGGGGCCTCCACCCCGACTGAGGTGCACTCCACTGAGGTTGTGACTGGGCATGTGAATGATACGAGTGAGGAGTGGTCTGAGTAGGATACTGAGGTGGATACGACCAAGGAGGAGGCATGGACCATGCAGGATGAGCAGGGGGACCCCAGGAAGGCATAGGAATCAACTGGTTGGGGTTGTAATAGGCTTGTGGTGCCCCTTGCATCCCTTGTTGATAAGGTCTAGGTCCTGGTGGCCTCCTCTGGTTAAGATAGTAGAGAGGCTCAGTGGAGGCTTCTGTCCCTTGGTACATGGCTTTGAATCCAGGTAAGGTGGGACATTGATTGGTAGAATGGTCCTCCTCACAAACAAAACACACTTCAACTGAATGCAGTGGGCATTCGTTCTTAGGATGTCTTCTTGTGCACCTAGGGAAGAAGACAGCCAAGGCTCTCTCAGCTTCTTCTTTCTTTTGCTGGATCCTGAATAAATCCAGTTGCATGGCAATGGTCTGTCTTACCTCGCTCTTAAGATCTTCTAGTTGGTGTGCTAACTCATGTTTAGAGAAAGGGATTCCAACTGAGGTGAGGTGTCCCTTACCCCGTTTCCTAGCTGCCCTGGAGTGGTTCCTAAACACAGTTTTGATGTCCTCATAAGGCAGCTGGTAGATATCCCCCCCAGCTAACATGTGAAGGGTGTCTAAGAGATCTTTAGGTACTCCTCGGAGCAGGACCAACTTTAGGGATTCGGGGTCAAGTGTGCACCTAGCCCTCTTATAACTAAGTTGGAACCTTTCCTCGTAGTCCTCTAGAGACTCATCACTTCCCATGGTCATCCGAAAGATCTCCCCTTTTGTTTCCTTGGACCTACAATAATCTCGGTACTTGTCATTAAAGGCTTGCTGCATCTGAGCCCATGAGGTGATACTATTCCCAGGTAAACCCATGAACCAGCGTAGAGCTGCGTCCTTGAGGGTGGAAGGAAAAAGTTTTAGCTTTTGTTCATCCTCAGTATAGTCATAGGTTCTACAGAGGACAGCAAATTCGAGTAGGAAGGTATCAGGATCTTCGGAAGTCAACCCATGGAAATGGGGTAAAGCAGAGGGGCTAATGTTTTTCATTTTCATCTCACCATTTGTCTCTCGGATAGGGAAGGCACCTTCTATCCTCTCGTTTCCTCCTTGATTATTAGCCATAGTTTCAGGTGGAGTGGTCTCTAACTCTTCTTCTTCTATAGGGCTTTGGTATGCCTCGTGGTGTTCACCTATAGTTTCCTCTGAGTCACTGTTGTCACCGAAGAGTGAAGGTGACTGAGTGAGGTGGTGGGGGTGTTAGGTAGGAATTTTCCTGATCTATCTCTGTTCCTACGAGGCATGAAGCAAAAGGACTTCTTTTTGATAGCTTGAGTGTTTCTTTTCCTGTGCTCCTGCAAAATGAAACAAATTGATTGCAAACTTGAAATTCTAATCTACACTTACAGAATTGAAAGTTTAATCTATGAAAGCAGGAAAACTATTCTATGAAAGCAAGAAAGGCTACTCTACTGTTGCATGAATGAAATTGCATAATGGAAATGAAATAAACTACTTAGAAGAAAGTGAGAGTAAGAAATTAGAAGAAAAGCAACAATTTCTAATACTCTGACGCTTCCCCGGCAACGGCGCCAAAAATATGGTGAGCTCAAGTATTGTAGCAATAATGCTACAACTCCTGAGGCTTCCTGTCTCTCATTTTATCAACCCGGTTTTTCGTACAAACTTGGAAGCGACGCTGCTATATGCACAAGTACTAGATCTTGTCGCAGCTGTCACTTGGTCAGCTGGTACAAGTCGGTTAGGGCTCAAGCCAACTTCTATAGGCTCACAGAAGAAGCTTTATCAATGATGGACGAAAGCTAGCTCAAAGGAGACTAAGCAAATTGACAAAAATGAACTAAAAGTAATTCAACGCATGTAACCCTAGGAAACCCTAATTTGACTAGTCTAACCTCTATAATGCAATGAGGATGAGTAATACTTCTACCAATGCTACTACTACATCTAACAAGTGGAAATGCATGAATCTACACTACTGACATTATCAAGGACATGTTTTTATACTTTTCCATTAAGTAGGTGGAGTGATTGGGTTTTGTTTACTTATTAGGGTTTGATTGTGCAGATGGGATGGAGAAGGAAGGAAAGCGTGGGACAGGTTGGGGAGGCTAAGTGAGGTCCCTATGGACCCTTGGCTTCCATCCACAGAGGCGTCCCACGTGCAGAAGCTCAGCAACCGCGTGCAAGACCTCCTACAGGATGTCTGCAGGGGATTATACAGGAAACTCAGGGTTTTCTACAGGATGTCTCTGAATTGCTACAGGATGTCTCTGAATTGCTACAGGATGTCTCTGAATTGCTACAGGATGGTCCACCGTGGAGGACTGAGGTGACAAAAAGGTGATGGACGGGTAGGAAGGGATGTGAGAGGTAAGGATCAGGCTGGTGATGGCTCAGGAACGGAAGGATGAGATGGAAAACAGGTGGAAGGAGCGTGTTGGAGTGATGGACGTGAAAGGTCAAGGAATGAGGCTAAGTGAGGATTAGGAGATGTTTAGGATCGGGCAGAACGCGGTGTAAGGCAAAGAAACGTGGTTGCATGCAAGGTTAAAACAGAAAATATGGCAACGAACGAGATGGAGAAGAGTGTAAATGAAACAAATGACCGAAACTGTTGATCAAACCAAGAAAGCATCAACCTATACTAAGTATACCGTGATTTTATTAAACAGTGATCCAAAAAGCAAGGAGAAATACGTATGGGACTGTGATGAAGAGATGTGTGGTTCGTATAAATGACAAGGAAGCATCTAAATCCAAATCATAACTGTATCAACCAACTCATGCGGGTTTTTGGTGGTCTGCTATGGACTACACCCCAACCTTCAAACGAGATGGCAGTGAGCCTTAACAAACGATTTTAATGGAGCTCCAATGGATGTCATGTATCATGTGCTACGCTAACCAAGTGAAAGTAACTGTACCATGAACAAAATCTATCTAACTCATAAGAAAATCGAATTACAAGACTGCCATTCAAATTGCATGTGCAAATGAAACTCAAAGTGCTGGAAAAAGAAATAGAACAATACTACAACAGAGGGGATCTATGGCTCTCAGGTTGGGCCCTAACCTAAGAGCTATAGTCTCCTAATAAAAATCAAGAATCGATCACAAACTGTCCTCTTTATTCATAGTCCAATGTTATGCCAAACTAGATTACAGCAAAAAAAAAAAAGAAAACAAAACTTGGACTGATTCCAAAATGATATGATAACCTAAAAGATTTAGCAACCTATCTAAGGCTACGGCCTCCATATTTATACAAAAAAGATGATGATCCGCCAAGTAGCCTTGATTCTAGGAGCTCGGCTGTCCACTGAAGTTTAACTGCGGATTTGTGAGGCAGCCAACAGTTGATGACTGTTGTTCCTGTAGGACAGCTGGCTACTTCTGAGGCTCGGAGGGGAGATTGATTGGAGCTCGGAGTTCTCGGTGGGAATCACGAGGAATGTCCCAATGCTGTGGACATCCTTCCACAAAATCAGCAGTCCCACCTTATGTCTCCTTACTCCTTTGCCGTTGTCTTTTGTTCCCCTTTTTCCATGCAAAAACCTGGAATCACAATGCATTAGTCACGTGGATAAAGTGTCTAACCTTCCTCCTACAAACAACACAAAATAACTAAGAAATGCATGCATAAGCAAATAAAGATGAATGGTGTGAGCAAGTAAAGTAGGCCAAAATGAGCCCGAATTGTACCAAAATTGGGGCTCATCAGCTGGATCATGAACAAAGGCCCCTTGGCCCTATAACATTGGCACACGTTCCAAGAAGAACGTCACCAGAATGGATTCATACCCAAACTACTGCAGATTGCTACGCTTAGCCTTGGTAAGTTGCCTCTTCATATTGGTCGTCACTGCTGATGCCCAATTGAAGACCGTCGGGTTAACACATTCTTTCACCAGTATCATGTGATTCTTCATGGCTTCATGGGGCATCTCTGCCCCTGCAGCTCGTGTGATGGTGAACAATAGGGCTCTGAGTGTTAGGTCCTGAACAGTGCAGATATCCACTTTTGAGCTGCCGGACCCATATCTTCCCCCTGGGCAAACGTGAGCCTTCACCTCCTCCATCTTCTCCCCGGATGGCCTGCTACCAGTCAATAGGGGCACCAGCCCTCTACGCAATAGTCCTGTGATGAAATAGACGTCATATACGTCTAGTTCCAGTACTTGGTCCCGTATGCGGAACACCTGATCATGTTCATCCCACAGGTTGATTAAATATTGCAAGAGATCTCGCTGAGCTCGTCGATAAGACAGGAGGAAGTATTTCTTGAGCCCGCAAGCTCTAAGAGCTTCCATGCAGTCTTCATCTGCTAAGGCCAATGTCTCTACTTGGTCATGTTCTCTTTCTTTCCATTGGAGTACCATTTTGTGTGTTTTCCTGCAATCACAAGGTCCAAACATTGAATTAGATCCTTGGGAAACTTTAAAATGCAGTAAAATAGCTTTAGAATTATTAAATTTTGAGGAAAAAGTGCGCGCGACTGTTTCTAAAACAGTCGCACCCATGGGCACGAGCCTTTGTGGAAAATTGCCCCATTGGCGCGGGTCCGTGCCCGAAACCAGTGCCAATGGGCACAACCCTTATTTTTGAAATCCCCTCCAAAAAGGATGATAAAAAAAACTAAATCAAATTTGAAACAGACAAAAATGGAGTAGGAGAGGAGGCCTCTTAGCTAGAATTGACGGCGCTCCGAATGGTCACCCGGATTTGTTGCAATCGTCGCCTCAAGATCACACACCAAAAGCACTAATGTCACTCTCAATGAGGTAAAAGTGAAAAGTAATTTCTTGTTTTTACCATTTTCACCTATTTTATAGCTTTTTGACCCTCAATAGGTTTTAAAAGTCATTTTATGAATATTTTGATGTATATTTGTGTCGAAAATGGATTTTACACTGGTTTTTGTGTAGCGACAGGTGTTTGTGTGACTTAGGTGACGAAACGAGTTGTATTTTATACTTTTTCGGACTTGGTAAACACATGAAAAAGTCACTTTGGAGTCATTTTCTGCTCTTTTCTGACTCTCTAAACATGAAAAGAACGCCGAGTTATTCCTCTCGACTCGTTAAATGTAAATGAGAGGCGGTCGTCTTTAAACCCTTTTCCGACCGTGTAAATACGAAAATATCATCGAACCTTTGTCGTTTCAGGTTTGTTAACGATACGGAGTGACGTGTTTTCGATCGCTTTTTTACATTTTCAGGTTGAAATCACTACTCATGAAAAGTACTCCTCGGTTGTAACGATCGGGCAGTTCTTTCGAGCATTGTTTTATACCTTTTCGGGCTCGAGAGACACAACTTTACGAAAAAGGACACCCTTGGAGTTTCCTTTTCTATTGTCTTTTCAAACTCTCTAAACATGAAAAGACACCGAGTTCTTCCTTTGTCAAACTCGTTAAAATTTAATGACATCGGATTTTGTCGAAATGACGCCTTTCAAGCATATGCTATCCCCATCAAGCTTAATAAAAATAACTGGGGTACTCACCAGAAATGGTGGGGAAAATGGAACCACAATTATTGTCGCGTCGGCAGTATGTCGCTCTTGAACATGCCACTTGTTTGCATTCGTGTCTGGGTGGGGACATCTCATCTTGTTTTTACACTTGCCTCCATGGGTTTGGGTTATCCTGTTTGACCTCTCATTTGCTCATTCCCATGTCACCATGACCCCTGATCATTTAATGTCAAATACTACCAAGTCCACTGTCGTGCTGCCACTATGTTCAAGAGAAGTTGACCTCTGCAGAATACTCAACCTCCCTTTGATACCTCACATAATCTTGATTCAAAAAAAATTTTTATCCTTCTCTATCTCACGTCCATGATGTGGGAAACATTATGGCCCACCTTCAATCAAGGTCACTTCCTATCGACTTCAGCTCATTATCCGGGAAGTTGACTTAGAGACTCCCTTCAGGTGCCTTGGAGCCTGCATGCCTCAATGGCAGGTTCTTCATGTTCGACGTGAGGTTTTCATCATTCACCTCCGATCGAATGATTCTACGGGTGTTCGACACCGGCTCACTAATTCGCACACCGCCGATTGTACCTATAGTACCTTGAGGACCATTGTCATTATTGGTGGTACCTCTCACGTCTGTTAACAGTTTTCATCATTAACTGGTAATCAGACAATGTTCTTGCATGTTCGAATTCAACTCCCATATTCGCATGCTTGAACTTGTACTTTGTCCGGGTCGAGATGGAGCGCAAGACCCTAGATTTTGTTTGTTGAGATCCAGGTTGTGATTTTGTGGATTATTATGATAATTACATGACCCATTCATTGGATGGCTGCGACCATGCCTGAGTCTATTTATCGATCCTCACTGGATGGCTGTGTCCATACCTTGGATCCAGATTTTTATGTACTCTGCTATGGATGGCTTCACCCATACCACTTACATCACGTACTTGAGATATCAGTTGTACTTCTTCATGTAGGTTCTCCGGCGGTAGTGTTTTCAGTTGGCCATGTTCTTGTAAAGCATTTCACCCTCTCTCTCTCTCGGGCCTCATGCTTTAGGGGGCATATGTTACATAGTAATTTGTCACCATCCCTGTTACCCCTTCTCTCGCACCTTGGAGGACTCGTTCCAAGACCTGTGAGAAGTGACATGACCTAGAAATAGTTGCATTGTATTCCCCTGGACATGAACTTCATATCCCCTGAAGACACCTTATGCAAAATACCCATAAAAATAGCCCTTTTTCCATTGGCGTGCCTTCACTGTGTATCACTCGCGCCAATGGGGGAAATCCTCCAAAGAGGGCGCGCCAGCTCGCGCTCTGTCTCAGAGTCGCACTCACGCCAGCCCAGTTGGGTAAAGTTTTTAACAAAAAAACTTACGAAGGTTCTTCCTAACCCATTCATGAACTAATTCCATCTTGAGTTGGTTTAGTTTGGCTTCGAATCTCCATAGAAAGGGAGTTTTTTGCCACCTTCTCATGGAAGCTTCCTAGTGATAAAGCCAACCCCATGAATATTGTGGAAATCCTAACTCCTCCTCCTCTTTCTATAAAAGCTTGTCCTTCTTCCTTTGACAAGCTAGTTCCAAATTCTAAGTCCCAAAGTCTGAGAATTGCTAAGTTCATGCTAGAAGAAGCCTTCTTCATTCCCATAAGGCTAAATCTAAAGTGAGGAGATTCTTGTCCAAGTAACCAAGGAGAGAGAGGTTTGTTCCCCATTCCCAACAAGCTTTGCAAGGCATGTGCTGCTGATCACCCAACCAAAGAAGGATTTGACGTTAGAACTATGGTTGTATTCTTATTTATTTATCAATAATAGATGACTATCATTATGGTTCCACTCTTATTGTCTTTGTAATGATGATTGATTTATATCCTTTCTAACTGATATATAGTTGCATCTATTGGATTTTATGCTTGTATTTGTGTCATTCTTTTCATGTGAAGGTCTCCGTTCACGAGAATCATGGGGATTGTGGCCGGTCGGAGTGAAGGAACGGGAGCGTCGACTCTTCTACAAGTACTAGCGTTGGATTCCAGGTAGGCCCTCATCATCGGTCTTTAATTTGCAATTAGGAACCTGCGTGTTAGCATTGTTCGATTATTGCCTCTGTCCACAGAGGGGATTTACCTCGACAACAATATGGCACCTCTTTATATCCTTGGTAACGTATACATTCTACAGACGAAGGAATCATTCAATCAATCATGATAGTAGAGGCACCATGGGAAGATTACCACCATCATTCCTATCTTCAAGATAACGACAAAGATTATTCCAGCGACCTTAATCATCCTTCAGTTTTTGATTTTCTATCAAATAGTATAAATACAGTAGATTCAGAGAAAAATTTGTCCAATATTGAAGAAACTACCACCATAAATATCTCGACCAAACCTAATGTTGTAGAGAATATTCTTGTTGGAAAATCTTGTTCTCCTTTAGAACTAGAAATATATTGCACTCTTTTTTGCGAATTCAGAGATGTCTTTGCATGGTCATATGAAGGAATAATAGACATTGACTCGAGCGTCATTGAACATGAAATCAAGATGTATCCAGATGTGAAACCAGTAAGACAACGGATTTAACAGGTTCACCCGAAGAAAGCCGCTACCATCAAGGCAAAAGTTGAAAAACGTTTACATTCTGGTTTCATTTACCCTATTCCTCTAACTAATTGGGTATCGAATATTGTTCCTGTTATGAAACATCAATGAACAATTAGAGTGTGCATTGATTATAGGGAAGTAAATTAAGCTTTTCTAAAGGAAAACTACCCTACGCCCTTCATCGACCAGATAATTGATGAATGCGCTGGATGCTAAATCTTTTCATTCATGGATGGATTTTTCAGATACAATCAAATAAATATCTGCCCACAGGACTAGTCGAAGATTGCATTTATATGTCTGTGGGGCACATTTGATTCTGTAAACTACCTTTCAGTCTAAACAATGCAGGGGAAACTTTTCAGAGGGCAATGAATTACGCCTTCCACAACATCAAACACATCGTTCAATGATAGCTCGATGATCTACCTGCTTATTCGTGAAAATGGACTGATCATCCTTAGCATTTGAGGGCTATATTTCTACGTTGCCGACACTACAAGGTACGACTCAATCCACACAAGTGTTTGTTTTGTGTCAGTTCTGGTCATTTACTTGGTTTTGTAGTTTCTAAGGATAGGATTTGACTCGACCCATGTAAGGTTCAGGAAATCATCGACATGCCTCCACCTTCAAATTTGCTTCAGATTCAAAAACTCCAAGGGAAAGAAAACTTTCTAAGGAGGTTCATTCCAAATTATGTCGAACTTGCTAAAGGTTATACACGTCTTTTGAAAAAAGAAGTGCCCTTCAACATGCATTAGGTTGCGCAAGCTTCCTTTGATGATTTAAAGAATTCCCTAATAAAATCATCATTAATGTACACTCCTGAATATCAAAAATACTTTAACCTATATCTAGCTACAACAGATACAGCCATTGGAATGGTTTTAGTACAAGAAGATAATGGAATTGAACATCCGGTCTATTATTTAAGTTGAAACTTAAATGATACAGAAAGCAAGTACTCCTGTTTTGAAAAGTTGGCTTTAGCAGTTGTTCAAGTAGTATAGAGATTTCAACACTATATCCTCTTTCGCAAAACTACCATTTTTTCATATTGAAACCCTATGACTTACATTCTGTCACGTCAATTAGTAGGGGGCAAATATTCAAAATGGATAGCCATTTTGCAAGAGTTTGATATGGAATTCACAAAATCCAAATCAAAGAAATCTCTAGTTTTCGCAACGTTACTATAAGACCTCCCATCATTGTCCAACGATTCAACATCTAAAGCATCAATCATGGATGAATCTTTTTTTCTAATATCGTTAAGCAATCTGTGGTATGGAGATATAATGATCTATCTCCAAACCCAAACATATAGGCCTAATATCTCTCGCTCCGAACAACGACGTACTCAATACCAAGCCAAAGACTACATGATCGTCAGTGATACACTTTATCGTCGAGGTATCAATACAGTTCTGTGAAGGTGCCTCACACACGCGGAGGCCGAAAAAGTCCTGAATGATTTTCATTCAGGTGCGTGTGGGGGGCATAAATCTGGTTACGCTACGACGCAAAATATCTTACGAGAGAGTTACTTCTAGCCTACTATATTCAAAGATTATGTAATCACAGTCAGAAGTTGCGATGCTTTTCAGATCTTTGACTGCAAAACCAAAATACCACGTGCACCATTGCATTCAGTAGTTGTTGTTGCGCCATTTTCCAAATGGGGCATAGATTTCATGACATGTAATCCCACCTCGGTAGGGGGCATGGGTATATCATAGTTGCAGTTGACTATTTCACAAAATGGGCCCAGGCGATGCCTACATTAAACAACAGCGGTGAAACATTGCCCTTTTCTTTTTCAATCATGTAGTCTCTAGATTCGGTGTTCCATAGACTATAGTCACAGATCATGGATCATATTTTTGCAATCACATGATGGTTGAATTAGCTGCCAAATTAGGACTATCCCACGATAGTTCTACTCCATATTATCTGCAAGCTAACGGACAAGTTGAGGCCATCAACAAAGTCTTGAAGCACATGCTGCAAAGGATGATTGGAGTCCACAAACGGAATTAGCACTTAATCCTGTACTCAACCTTATGGGCATAGAGGACATTAGTGAGAAATGCGACCAGATTTACACTCTTTCAGTTGGTGTATGGCCTAGAAGCGGTCTTACTGATTCATTGTGAAATTTCATCTCTCAAGCTCACAATCGATCTACTTCCCAAAACTTCGGAGGAAGAGGCTCATTTCTTGGAACTAATCTAATTTGATGAAACTCGTCGTGATGCCGCTTTGGCTAACAAAGCTCATAAGAAACATGTCAAGGCACAATTTGACAAAAATGTCAAACCTCATGTCTTCTCAGAAGGTGACCTGGTCTTGTTTTACGATCAGGACTCCAATAAATTGGGAGTAGGTAAGTTTGAACCATTATGGATGGGCCCCTACATTGTTAAAAAATTATTAGCAAAAGGAGCCTACGAGCCAGTACATTACGATGGGATTCCACTGTGGCAACCCTGGAACGGGTTGTATCTTAAGCGTTACTACGCTTGATTAAGTATGGTAATCTCTTTATATGGTTTTGTTACGTTTTTGTTTTTTTCAAGAGTTATTATTTTGGTTAGGTAATCCACTTTGCATTTGTTGCAAATGTCGGACCTGTTGGAATCATTCGTTGGATATGCTGACAGAGCTAGTCATAGTATGTAGAACCTATCTTCTATAGCCTAGGCCATTTTTAATCCAAGCGGTGAGTTAGTGAGTTTTAGAGGGATATGTATTGGTCGATCAATGAACAACATCACTGAGTACAGCATGTTGATGGAGCTTCTCTTTGATGCCATCACACATGGCATACACTGACTTGTTGTCAGGCTAGACTCACAACTCGTCATCCTACAACTTATTGGCATCTATTCCATTTGGAATCTAGCTATCATATGTTTCTAAGCGTCAGGATTTTGGAAAGGTAGTTTGATTCTATTCAATATCAATACATTTCCATAAACTTAAACAAATTAACTGATTCATTAGCAAATTATGTGTTAGATAGACATTTGTAGCATATATAAAGGAAAAAGAATTTAAATTAACATTTGCATCAGGATCACATAACTTAACCAAAATAAAGCTCCAAAAATAAAAAATATATATAGTTGTTTATAGTCTTTACAAACTATTCTGTGTCCAGGACAAAATCAATCATACGACCCAAAAATTCAAAACTGTAGAAAAGTACCCTAGACTAATGGTGCTGGTGATAACAAGTCACCACCTGTGTGATCATATATAAGAGCCTAGTCCATCGACTTGGCATGCTAGTGGTATGGCGCTGTAATCTTAGAGGTAACTCGTCAGTCCTCACATCATTTATACCAAGGGTGAGATGCTCGATTTGATCCTGCAATAGTGCAAGGTTATCTGCTATGTCCATATCGTGAAGGATAGCCCTCCCTATAGCCTCTCTTGCTAGAATGGAAACTGCTACCCTTGGGCACACTGCTGGTCACACTGGCCCAACATCTACAGAAATATATGAGTTTGATTAGTCTTGATAACATTTAAAAAACACAAGAAAATTTTAAAAACAATAAGCAAAGATATCGTCAGATCATTTTACCCATGACACTCCACTGCTCACCATTCGGTAGCACCATATCTGGATCGCCTCGAAAATCCATTCCAACATATGGATACTCGACAAATACCATCTCCTGACGGTTGAACCACTCAAAGAAGGAATCAAAGAATGAAATCTATGACTAGCGAGCATGTCTGGCCATGAGGTTAACCCATCTCTACATCTGTGGTTCCCTCGGTGCTGGCAATCCTAGTGAAATGTACTGTGGCTGCATCAGTGGAATCCTCTTCAAGGCGAAAGCAGTTAGAATGGAACCATAAATGAAATTCTTGTATCTTCCATTCTTCACCTTGGAAAGTTGTTCTTTCATAATTGGAAGCACTGCCTCACACCAGCTGAATACCTCTGGTTCCAGGCATTCTAAAGCATACTGCCTATATGATTTGTTGGCCAAATGAAGAGTTGCACTACTGGCCAATATAGTAGAGGTGAATAAAATAGTCCTCAAGGACCGGTCAGTGACATCTCGAATATTGATCTTGCCATCCCTACTTGGCTGAGATCCATCTCTACAAAACTGGCGAATATAATCCCTCACAGATTAACCCCCACGAGCAGATCATGATAGTGAGAGAGGGGCATCACGCTTCGATAACCCAGTCAAAACGTAGACATCCTCAACTGTCAAAGGAATGGATTTGCCTCTCATTTGGAACACCCCGTTGATCGGATCCCATGCATCGAAAAGATATTGCAACAAATTGATTTGTTGCCTCATGCTGGATATGTAGAAGAATTTGAGCAAGCCACAGTTGCACAATGCAGTAACTGTACCCAGATCATGTAAGGAAATCATGTCCTCTTCTTCATGCTAGAATTCATGCCATGTAAGGACCATCTTGACCTGAGGAATCTCTGAAACACAAACAAAAGATGAATTAGGATCTTGATTTGAGAAAAAACAAGTAAAATTTTCATGAGAAAACACTGCAAAAACTTTCCCTTCTGCGCCCATCACACTCTACTTGTGTATAGGGTGAGATGCATACTGACTTGCCAATGGCCATCTCAGTATGCATCACACTTTTTGATGCAGACTAGGTGCGATGGGGAGAGAATGAAATCTTCAAACCCTTGGGGCCCAAAAGAGAGGGAAAACTTAATCCAAATCAGGAAAGGATGAAATGCAATTGAAGAGCTTAGGGTTATCTCCTACCTGATCCTGATGGCAAGAGGAATATTCCACTAGATCTCCTAAAATCAGCTGATGAAATTTGAGGGGGTAAATACCTTCGGAGCTCCAACAATCCCAAATTTGAATGAAATAGTAAAAATGAGAGGTAAAACTAATTTTATGTTACTATTCACGTAATTCAAGTAAGATGTTAGTTTTGAACTCATTTTTTTGAGCGTGTATTTACATTTCTAATCAGTTTGATGGAGTAATTAAACAGGTTATGCGACCGTCGAAAGAATATAGTGTTAATGGTAAATTGAGCATCTCTAACTATTATTAGCGAGCAATGTTTCCGCAAAGTTCAAGCTCGTTAAAAAATAAACCTAGCACTGAGCACATGTTGGCACAAGGTTCACGCTCATTAAAAAATAAACCCGCCTTTTAGTAAATAACCTTTTTGATTTCATTGCTATCAGCCCTTTGAGCCTTGGTCGTGTTCTTACTGTCACCTCCACTTTTTTAGCTAGTCATATGCCTCCACTTGATTGTTTACCCTTTTGAGGAATAGCTGTCACGAGTGATTCTATTAGCCACCCTCTGTACACTGCCATGTTTGAGAAGGTCCAAACTTACCTAGAACCGGTTCCTACCCAAAAAAACCACTCGTTCCTCCAAAAATGAGTCTCTTTTAAGCTCTTTTTAGACTCGTAAAATATGACAAGATTACTGAGCTACCGGCCTTTCTAGCTCGTTAAAGTAAAGGGAAGCGCCATCCCTCCTCTACATTTTAATATTTTTGGACCTGAGGGATCATTCCACAAAAAGTTCAAGCACTTGTCTTTTTTGGCTCGCTAAAACTATCGAAAATTCATCCCTTTCATATTATTTTGTACTTTTTCGGACTTAAGGGATTATACCATGAAAAATAACTGTTGGAATTTCCTTTTCATCCCTTTTCAAACTCTATAAACATGAAAAGGACTGAGTTATCTTTGTCGTTAAACTCGTTAAAACAATAGCCACAAACTTGTCCATCCAGACAAGAGCAAGTTTCACTGTCACTAGGCTCGCTAAAACATAGCGACAGGTTTTCCTGGAGGGAAAATTATAGAAAAAGCATATGTTATCCTCCTCAAGCTTGACAAAAATAAAGAGTTACTGGTCAACAATGACTGGGGAAAAAGGGAAGAAAACTTGAAGAACTTCATTGGTAGTGGTTCGCTCTTGAACATGACACTTTCACTCCATCACCATGATTGAGTTGGGTTGGGTTATTCCATTCATCGGTCACATCACCATTGGTCCTCTATACCATCCATTTTTTGGGTTAGTGCTACCAATCCATTTCAGTGTCGTCGATATGTTCAATAGAAGTCACTCACAGAATTCACCAATCCAGCTAACGCCTCATCCACTGCAATACCTTCACTTTCCATTTTTCATGACCGCCATTCCTGAACCTTATATCATCAGATCGTTTTCACCTCCACAAAATCATTTGCTTCGTTTCATGTCATAGATGTGGGATTCAATAAGGCCCTCCTACGCTAGGTCATTTCTTTTTGACATCATCTCATTATCCAAGAAGTTGAATTAGGAACAACCCTTTCAGTACTTGGAAGCATGCATGCCTCAATGGCAAGTTTCTCACTTCTAGTGACAGGTTTACATCGATGGCCTTCGGGAAAAGATTGAATGCGTTTGAAGACCCCAGATCTAGTTTCATCCATTCGGGTTGCGACATATTTATGAAAATAAAGACATCAAATGTACTCCATAGCTGCACAGATGATCATCCAAGCTAAGGGATGATAGCTCTACAAGAATCACCAGTCTGCAACAGGAGACGATTGTCTGTCCTATGTACATGAAAATGAATTTATAAAGTTGAGCATGGGAATGCCCACCTCAGCTAGATCATGAAAATAATATGAATATAATGTATTGTATTGTATCTTATTACAGGTCACCTTCCAGTTCGAAAAACCTCAGATCCTCATGATAAAGCATTTCACCTGACATCAGAAGATTTACGACCTTATGTTTTAGGGGGCAACTGTTATAGACATATTTGGGCACTGCAACCCCAATCACATATGTCGATAAACCAAGGGATATTAAACCCCTAAAAGTTTTGTTTCATACCCTAAAGGATAATGGTCAATTGATTGCATCATTTCCTAGAAGTTCCACCTGAAAAACTACTCAGAACTGGCCAAAATTGACCCATACAGACTGCTCCTTGGTCAAGGTGCGATGCATCTCACCTATTACACATGGGGACTGTGATGCATACTGAAAAGGCCTTCTATAGGGTACGATGGGTGAGAGCATACAAATGGTAGAGACAGTTTGCTAAGTGGAAATGCAGAGAATCTTCTAGAAACTTCTCATATGACACTTGCCTCTCTGAATTCGCCCAGGGATGAGTAAGAGATCATGAAATCTCCAAGTGGAACCAAGAACTATCAGTGAAATGAAACTAATCAAAAACCCAGAAGTTGACCCACCCCCTTTAAATATTTATATATGGATCCCTCATCCTAGAGATCCAAAGGCTGGAACTTTGTAATTTGTATGGAAGTGTTGTTGGTTTCTCTTTGAGACATTGTATTGTTGGGTGGTCTTGATTTTCATGAGGTGAAGAGGGATTTCATGCTGGGAAGATGATGTTGGATCAGACATCTGGGTTGTAATCCTCTCTTCTACTTCTACTATCAATAAAGTTATTTCAGTTTTCCTCCATATACTTGTGCACTTCTAAATCTTGTATTTATTAATGAAATTGTATGGTTAATGTACTTCTGATTCTGCATTGTTTATGGTATCATAGATCTCTATGGTTTGATGGTGTTTTGCTACTTTGCCTCTACAGGTGTTATTTGAAATGAGATAACTAAGAAAGGAGTGGAAAGCTCTATCAAAGGAGAGAGGAAACAAGCAAGGAGCCAAGAAAAAGATTAAGGTTGGTGCTCTATGCTTCTCTCTTATCTATCATCCATAAAGGAAAACACAAGTTACTTTGAATTGTTTGTTTCTAAGATAGCTACCCATCTTAGTGAGACTAGCAGATCAAATAAACACTAGTTTTCCCGGAAACAGTTGGCCATCAAGGGGAGTATGCAATTATATCATTCATCAACCGGTTCAAATATGGTAATTCTAGAGTTGTCACAAAAGGAAACTATTGATTCAGGTTAGGTGATGCATACCCAGGATAAGATGGAATCGCCTGAGTAGTAGGTCTTTGCATACCAGCATAATGTATTTGATGTTGGTAACTTTGATAAGGTTTTTGGACATAACCAGTATAGTATGGTTGTTGATAACCATTTTGAAAATGCGGTTGTCCATGACCTACAAAGCCTTGTTTCTCAGGTCCTTGTTAGGTTTGTTGGAATTGTAGTTGTTGGTATTGCACTAGCCATGGTTGTTGTACCATTTGTTGTTGCCCAATACTGCAAGATTGACTAAGATGTGGAGTGATAATACCCGTTTGATCTTAAGTCATTCCAGGTATGGAAGCACTAACCTGAGGTTGTGATTGAGCTGTAGGGACAAGAGGTTGTTGTATTGCAACCTGTGAGACTTGAGGTTGACATACAACAGGCAGTTCTTGTACTTGCAACACAGTCACAACGGCAGGTGTAGTGGGAATATTTGACACAGGTTGGATTGGTTGCATTGAATATACAACCCTCAGTTGTTGAGTTAGTATTGGTAGCCAATCGCTGGATGTACTCCCAGTTTGACCTAAATTTTATTGTGAAATTTCATATGGCTTTTCCCTGGGCGGGAACAATGAAAAAGCATACTGCCTTCCAAATGGTGGTAGTCTAGTGTTCGAAGGATATATTGGTCTTTGAAGACTAGTCTACCCAAATTGATATTGGCATGTAGGATCAATTTTCTAGCTTTCAACATAAGAAATACTAGATGGGATTCTATATGAGCAAATAGGAATAGACCATGTCGTAGAAACAGTCCCTGAGTGGACTCGAGCTAGTGATTGATAACTAGTTGGGACATATGGTATACCAACAAACATTGTAGGAATGGTAGCAGGAAGCTCCACTATAGTTGTATCAGATGATACAGTCCTTGTTGGAGAGGTAAATCCCCTCTACGGATAGAGGCGATCCCTACTAGCCCAGAATGGGTCTAGCAACAATCAAACAATGCTACCATGCAAGTCCCTAATTGCAAATAAAAGGTAGGTGATGAAGACCTACTTGGATTCCAACACTTTTGTTCGTAGAAGAAACGTTGCCCACGCTCCTTTTCCTTGGCAGGTCACAGTCCTCCACTATCCTCGTGAATGGACACCTGCACACAAAGATAACAACGCAAACACAAGCGTGAAATCTAATAAATGCAATTATACATCAGTCAGGAAGGATATAACTCAACATTAACCATTACAAAGGCAATGAGAGTGGAACCATAATGATAGTCATCTATTATTAATAATCAACAAAGGAGAATACAACCAGCGTCTTGACGTCAAGTCCTCCTTTGGCTGGGTGCTTAGCTACACAAGTCTTGCAAAGCTTGAAGGGATGAGGGACAAGCCTCTCTCTCTTTGGTGACAAGATCTCCTCACTTAGGTTAAGCTTTATGGACACAAAGAAGGCTCTTGCAACTCTAATCTCTTGATATCTTCATTTGAGAACTAGTATTACTACCAGTACCACTAGCTTGCTCAAGGCATGGAGACAAGCTTTTATAGATGAAAGAGGAAGGGATAAGATCATTCACAACAATAATGAATTTGGCTTCATCACTTGGAAAATTCCATGGAAGGGTGGCAAACTACTTCCCATTCAAGGAGATTCGAAGCCAAACCATCCTCACCTAACATAGATTCAGTTGGTGAATGAGTTGGAGAGAACTTTCAGAAGTTGATTGGTTAAAAACTTTGCCCAAATAGGTTGGCGCGATTGCGACTCTGGGACAGAGCGCTAATAGCGCACCCCCTTTGGAGGATTTTCCCCATTGGTGTGGGAAGAACATAGTGAAACCGCGCTAATGTAAAAAGGGCCATTTTTATGGGCAAGCTGCAGGAGATGTCTTCAGGGCATGTGAAGCTCGTATTCAGAGGGGAATGATGCAAGTGGTTTCAAGTCTTGTCACTTCTCACAAGTCCCGAAATGAGTCCTCCAAGGTGCATGAGAGGGGTAACAGGGACGGTGACAAATGGTGACAAATTACTGTGTAACAGTCCTAGATGTTGATGGTTGTTCATACAGGTTTAGTCTATCCAAAAGATTTCCTAATGATTCAACACGAACTTGCGATGAAGGAAGATTAAAAGAACTAACTTCACGAGTAGAAGGATACAGATGAATCCCAATCCCAAAATGTAATGGGGTACTGGATGGAAGATCCTCTGCTATCTCCTCTATAGAAATTAGTCCAGGTGGAAGAGGTAGGCCAACAGATCCATAAAATATTTCTGGAGCCGATGAAGGTTTCGCTTCCGTAGTGACAAATACTGGAGGGGTGACACCTTTTGAATTCTGGGGCTCAACTTCCAGATCTTTTGATAACTGGACTTTATTCTCTAGATCAGCTCTAGCTGGAGTTGTTTCAAGTATAGAAGTGTCTACCATTACTCTAGGATTAGTTCTAGTGTCCTCTTGTAACCACGGAACTTTTTCTGTAAAGGCAGTTGTACCAGAAATGATCAGAGTAATTGTAGTCTCTCACGATGTTGATTCACAAGTTTCAAATAAATAAGAAGAATTAGACTCAGTTAAATGAGACCATTTTTCTCGGAATGGCTTCATTTCTGGAGTCAAAGATGGTTGACTCGCTAGTCTCCGTGAATGATGAGGTTTTGATTGACTTTCTTCCATGATTGCGGATTCATTGATCAACTCAAAATTAAAGGAAAAATGTTGCTATTATGAATTTAATAAATTTTAATGACGCTTTGACAAAACTTTGCTTTTTCAATTTTTAAGAGTCGCGAAAAAGCTAAATATGACTCTAGTCCACTTCGATTTTTAATGAGCATGAAGTGACAAGTGCTGAGATGGACCTTTTCTTTTAAGGAGTCAAAAAGGAATGAAAGTGACTACTCTGGAGATCTAGATATAGGGATTACCAAACCAATTGAAAAAATACAATATACACCTTGGTGGTAAATTAAAGAGAAATTACCAAGGACTTATGTACGGCAGTCAGTCTTCCTGATTGTTGTGTTCAGTGCATTGTGATCGATAGGGTGGCAGATATGGCTTCCTATGGATAAAGGATATAAGCCTATTGTGGTCTCCCAATATATACTCAACGGTATGGGGAGAAAACGTTTTTGCTAACACTTGTCATATCAAAGAGGAGAAATCACCCAACCTTCAATGAAAATGATAGTTACTAGATTTTACGACACCAGAACATGTCTCTAGCCTAGACCTCTAGATGTGTTGCGTTAGGTTCCAAAGAATTGTTAAATTCATTGAAATTTATTTTAGGGTTGATCTTTCTTAGAAGTTTTGCTTTCAATGGTTCACTACGTTATGTAGATGTAAAATTCCTAAATGCAATCTACAATGATAAACAATCATTGTTTATTTTTAGCCATGAAAATCCTAGCTAATAAGGAAAGAAGATTACAATTCTTTCAACCGAAGAGCAAAGAGCACACACTAAATGCACTTTTCCTAAATCATCTTTTGAACACAGGCTAAATGAAAATGCAAATGCATGTATTTGTTTTTCATTCCCTAATGAGAGGAATGCCAAAAAGGAGAACTAAGTATAGATCTGAAACATTTCACTCAAAGCGACATTTTGACAATTTCTTTACAAAATTGAAAGGAAGACCAAACAACACTTTTCAATTTGGAATAGAAAATTCTTTCGAAACTTCAAATAACAAGAAATCAAATCAAATACAAACCAAAAATTTCAATTGACTACCTAGAGAAGGAAGACTCAACGACACTTCTCTTTTCAACACAAAAATGACAGTTACGACACTATTTTGCACCAAAACGATAAATCAATTTAAGTAACTTCTTGAAAATATATTGTAAATTATGGAAAAATACATAAAAAATTTTACTAATCTTTATCAATGGAGGCTGAACAACGTAATGTAAGCAGGATTCAACAATGAGATATTGTTCATAAGCAGCCAAAAACAGCTAAATAAAGCTGGAAACAAATATGAAAAACCCCAAATTTCAAGGAGAGAAATAGGATTAATCAGTCATCGCACTTTTGCTTCACAGAAACAGGGATGCATCGCACCTGCTACACTTGGGAAGTGCGATGCATACTCGCTTTTAGTTATAGATAGTGCGATGGGCTAGGGAGCACAACTGTTTTTGGCTCAAATTTGCAACTGATTTCAATGGATTAAGCTGAGCTATAATGGACAGTAAAGAGAAAAGTACAAGGGTATTATCTTGGGAGTTTAATGAGCTACCACAAGGGCATCTAGGATGATTGTAAGTGAGATGTTAAGTTCATAAAATAAATTGGAGATTGACTGAAGCATCATTAATCTACTTTGTAATTGCATAGCAAGAGTAGTTCGAAGGCTATCTGGCTAACTTCAAGCTCCGTCTATAGTCTATAAAGCAAAAAAAAACAAAAAACAAACAAACTATTCGATCCCCAGTGGAGTCACCATTTTGTTTCTGGGAAAATTAGTGTCTTTTCGATGTGTTAGTCCTTCCAGGATTGGCAGCTATCCTAGAAACAAACAATCAAAGCAATTTGCGATTTCCTCTATGTATGATAGATAAGAGAGAGGCAAAGGTACCAACCTGGATCTTCCACTTGACTCCTTGCTTTATTTCTCTCCTCCTTGACAGAGCTTGCAACTCTTCTCGTACTTGTCCTGCTTCGAGAATACCTGTAGAAACGAAGTAACAACACCATCAAAGCATCTTGATCTATGATATCATATGCATTGCGGAATCTGAAATACAATGAGCATACAATGGTATTTACAAATAACAACATTCACAAATACATGATTGTATGGAGGAAAACTCAAAGAACTTTATTAATAATAGAAGAGAGGATTACAACCTAGCTATCTGATCCAGCATCATCCTCCCAGCATCAAAGCCCACTTCACCTTATGAAAAGCAAGATCACCCAACAATATAATGTTCCTTCTTAAAGACAAACTATTAGCACTTCCTTACAAATTACAAAATTCCAAGCCCTAGATCTCTCAGATGAGGGATCCATTTATAGATGTCTGCAAGGGTGTGAGTCACCTTTGGGTTTTTGATTAGTGTCATTCTAGTTGTTGTTATTGGTTCCACTTGGAGATTTCTTGGATCTCTTACTCATCCGTGGGCGAATTCAGAGAGGCAAGTGTCATTGGAGAAGTTTCTAGAAGATTCCATGAGCATCCACTTAGCAAACCGTCTCAGACATTTTTCCATTCTCGCTCATCACACCCCACAAAAGGCCTATTGAGTATGCATCACACCTAGATAGTTTAAGAGTTAGTATGCATCAAACCCTGATAGTGGAGCAGTCAGTATGGTCCAGTTTTGGCCAGTTTTGAGTGGTTTTTTAGGTGGGACTTTTGGGGAATGATGTAATCAGTTGACCATGATCCTTTAGGGTATGAAACAATACTTTTAGGGGTTAAAAATCCCTTGGTTTATCGATATATAATATTTGGGTTGCAGTGCCCAAATATGTCTATAACACCACCTGCCTATTCCACTTGGAATCCCAACAATGTCCCTTTCAGTTTTTCGGTTTCCTTAATTGTAGCACAATTTACTATGTTTGGTAGTTTTTTAGGTCCTGAACTTCTGAAGCTGTTTTGAGGCCCTAAACGATGTTTTTAGGTAAAATGGAGATGCTAGAAATGTCCCAAACCATCCTGCTCATTTGTTTTCAACCATCTCTTCTAGATCTTCGAAATGAGGTATTATGATAGTCAAACGAAGATCATATGTCAAAGTTACGACCCTGGGAAGTTGATGTACCAATTTACCCAAACGGGGCCCACAGTTTTGGCACTTCATCTCCTAGGGTTAGGTTTTTGGACATTTAGAGTTTTCCATTGTTTCTCAATAATAAATAGGCCTTTGAGCCTCATTGTAACACAGTTCAAAGGCATGTAGCCACCACATCTTTCCTCAAAGATAAGCTAACATTGGCCGAGCTATCTTATTTCCATTTTTTTTATAAGCATAGTTCAATATTTTTCCATTAATGAAATGAAGTGTTTTTCTGTTGCATCTTTGTGTTTATGATTATATCTATAAGTTGTTGTGTTCTTGTTTATGTTTGAATCAAACAAGATCTAGTGGAAATGGGTACAAGGTGGCACAAAACAATGCAAAAACTATTCAGAGCAAAAAATATGGTGAGGGCATATTTGAGGCCTCTCTTCTTCGAGATCCATTTGTACTTACATAATCGATCGTTCGGAACTTGGATAACCAAAAAACTAGCTCATATGTGTCCACTTTTTTTAGGAGTTCAAGAATGGCTCTACTATTATCTTTTGGCAGGAGTCTTAGCAACAATTACTATGCCTACATTGAAATGACATCCTTCAAGGATTAAAATATATTCTAGACCTATGAAATCTTAGGATAGTGGAATATTTTTGCACATAGGACCTTAACTAATGAGAATGGCGTGCCTGCAAAATGGATCATGACTCACAGGTGGAAGTGCCTCCTAAAAGTTGGGCATCCTTGAATCAAACACTTCTCGAGAGAGGCATACCCATTTATATGGCCCTTGACAAAATTATGTGGGACTACAAGTCACGGGGTTCATTCTCAATTAAAGGAGGAAGTCTCTTGGAAAACATTTGGAAATGGAAACAATGGCCAAAAGTATCACACTTCTTATGGTTGGTTGGACATAAGCATATTCTAACATGGGATCGGTTGCTAAAAAATGGTTTTATTGGTTTGTCTCAATGTTCGATTTCTAAACAACATGAAGAAGCAATGCATCATAAATTGAGCACCTACCCAATTGTGGAAGAGGTGTGTACAATGATAGGCAATCTTTTTGGACCAGGAGAGTGGGCTAATGAGGATCTTTGTTCCATTATTGATAATTGGCAATGATCCCACTTTAAGAACCCTATTGTAAATAGAGCTTGGATCCTATTCATGGGCTTCCTCCTTTGGAATACTTGGAAGAAACATAATATAACTATTTTCCACAATCAAACCCCCTCAAGTTCTTCCATATGGAAAATAGTAAAAGAAAATCACCGTGAAATCATCGTGGCAGAAAAGTGAGGCGATGAGGATTGGAAGGAATATTTATCTGAATAAATTATTATCTCCTCTCTCAACTTGTCCCATGAGATGACATTTTAGTCATCCTTAGCTGTGCGAGCTACCCCATCTTCTTTTCCAAATATATTCACAAATCCCCCCATGGGCTTTGCCAAAATTAACTTTGATGGGGCCTCTAAAGGCAAGTGAGGTTGATTTAGGTTAGGATGGATGATTTGTGACTCCCAAGGCTCCATTATGAGCATATTTACAGGTTAGTGTGGAGTCACTAAGAACAATGTCGCAGAGATTACTAGCCTAGACAAAGGCATCCTCCTAGCTCGAGGCCTTGGTTTCTCTAAGATTCAAATCATAGGAAACTCGAAAATTATCATTCATATGGATCAAAATCTTATGGATGGTTGCCCTGAGTCACAGGCGGACATTATAAAGTTCCTCATAAATAGGTTCTCATATGTTACTATAGCCCATTCATTGAGATATGCCAACAAGGTTGCACATTAGTTGGAAAATTGGGGTACAATGGTAGGACATCGAGACAGTGTCATAAGTTGGAACTGAGCCTTGCGTTATAGATCTAGATCTTGGTGAGAAGTTTGCCCTTTCCTAGTTAATTGAGGAAGACAAAACTTCCCCTGATGGGGGTGGATAAACATGTAGCCAACTAACCTCAAGGATTGTCCCATGCGGCATGTGGAAGGTTCATTTATGATGAAGGGAATGGTAATGAGATGGGGCATTGGTGGTTCGAACAATATAGACATTATAGGGGTTGATATAATGTGTAGTAGGCCTAATGGCCATGGTGCTTATTCTTGGGCAATGAATGTGGGTTGCAAGGTGGTGGGTTCAAGTGTCAGTTTCCAAGCATGTTCGCTAGTCCCAAGTGGCAACCAACATTATGTAGAGGGAACTAGTCTTATTGTAGTAGGCTCTAAGGTGGGCTTACATGCCTTCATTTGGGACCCTCAAGCACCTTTATGTAGCATTTCAAATTTTCACTACGTGCGTGGCTTTGAGTGTGGGAGCCCCATATGTAGTTGGTAGTGTGGTTCTCCTTATGGTTGACCCTCGATGAATTTCAATTAAATCAACTCCCGTGGATATGGTATTTTTATGTGATTTTGGTATTGGGTTTGTTTGGTTCCACGTCTCTATTTTTTATCCTTTTGGTCAAGTGGAATTTGGTGTGTGTTAGTTATCAGGTGTGGGATTCTATTAGTGTGGTTTCTTAATGGGGTCGTGAGAGTTTGTGCTGGGGAACTTTTAACGAAAGAACCTAAGGTGGTAAAATCTAGGCACTTAGAAAGGTTTGTTGTATTTTTCCCATTCTTATTCTTGCTAGCCTAAGACTTTTACTTTCTAGCTTGATTTTGGTTTTGATGTCATTTGGTCTCGGCCTTAGAGTTACCATTAAACTTCTTGAGTACTAGTTGTGGTGTTGTCTAGGGTGAGTGAGCATGGGGTATTGGTTGGTTGTGATTACTGGAGGCAGGGCTCTCCTCCTTGCAGGTGTCTTTGCCTTGTAACTATTCATCTCTCAAGTCACTGTCACTTTGTGTGAGTCTCATCTTGGTCTTGGGGGTAATGCGTTGTGGCAGTGGTGGGTTCTTGGCTTGTTTGGTCATGCTTCGGTTGGTTATTCCTTATTGGTGGCTTGGTTCTCTCTTATTTATGTGTTGAGTCATTGTCATGTGTCGTTGGTAATGCCCCATTAGCAAGGCCAACCTCATTGAGGAGGAGGGCAGTAAAGCCCCATTGGGCACCCCTTTAAGAGTGAGAGCTCGACCACAACAGAATCAAAAGTGAGGAATGTGTGGGGGATTTGTCCCATGTCCGATGTCACTCACCGGGATTAGTAGAGGCACTCGCTACACTAGAGTCGATTGTTGAGCAGCTCGGAGGAGTTCAAGCCAACATATACATCGTGAGAGAACATCCTCATGAAGACATAAATGAATTGGTGGCATAGATGATATTCATTTCATCCTAAGTGAAATCCTTGAACACATGGAGAGCATCAGTTGCAACACATTAATGACCTACTATGGGACTTGGAGGCAAGATCACAACATAGTCGCTTCCACATGCATGAGAGAGTTGGCCTACTTGCAACACCTATTGTGCTTCCTCCTCTGCCACCTTCGTGATATGATGATTTCAAATTGTCTATCTATTTTCTCTTATTTTTTCTTTGTAGGGCTAATGAGCCTACCAAAGATAATGCTTGTATCATCATATAATTAGTATTATCAAGCTCCCCTTTCTAAAAAATTTGTTTCGAATGAAGCTAGGAGATTTGTGGAGACATATTTTGTACTCTATTTTTCTATTATGATAATAACGAAAAGAAGCTTTGATGAAGAGAAAAAATATTGGTGCACCCCACACACAGTGAGAGTGACCTATCCGATTTTAATAATTATTGTAGCTATATTTTTAATCTAATATTTCTAGCACTCTCATCAATTATGGCGATTTTCATAGTGGGGAAGCTCCTTGTATTAATTCTATAAAAACATCTATGTCTATTTTAGGTGAAAAAATAGGAATTCCATCATGAAATACATCTTGATAGTCATGAATAACTTCCAAATAATTTAAGGTTATAGTTGGTTTACCTTGTGGGTGGCCTTCCCTATGAATGGAAAATAGATGGCATCCATTCCTCACAACCCTCTTTAATTGTAAATAAGACTTTTTTCAAACAAAAATAGGCCTTTCTATTCCTTTTACAATATGAATTTCTCCAATGCCTAGGGTGCATGTAATAGTTTTATGAGGACAATTAATAATTTCCCCATGCTCCTTCAACCATTCCATCCCTACTAGAATTTCATATGAACCAAGTGGGAAAATGTTCATATTCATAGTGGTGGGTTTGCAATTTAGAATAAAAGGAAATGTCTTCACCAAATTAGTAACCTCTCTTTTTGTGGTAGTAACCAACTAAATAAACTAAACCAACTACAAAATTTTGTACTTTATAGATTTTAACTTACTTTTTCTACAATAGGGGGACTAATATAACTCAAATGAGCACTAGACTCTATCAAAACATAAATAGGTTGGCTAAAAATTGTACTTTATATCTCCACCATCGTGGATTCATGCTCTTCCTAGCACTCTTCCAATGTTGCATTGATTAGTCAAATATTTCTTGCCACATCATTAATGGTGGAGGCCTCTTTAATATTCATTAGGTTTTTCACATATCTTGTATTGTAGGGATAATTTCATAGAATATGGGGTTCTTTAGAGCTCTAACATTTGAAGGGTGTTTCTTATCCTTCCCATTAAATCCATTATTTCTTAATTATGATCAAAGTTTTTTACATATCTTTTACTGTAGGGACAATTTCATAGAAGATATGGTCCTCCATAGATCCAACATTTGAAATGTTTTTTATCCTCCCATTAAATCCCTTATTTCTTAATTAATTTTGTTTGGATCACCTTGTATATGAGTTCTTTGGGTCTCATTATTATTTTTATAGAGACTTCTTTGATTTTTCTTACCAAATTTATTAAAATGTTGAGGTTTTCCTCCCTTTCCATGGTGGGAAAATATGCCCTTCTTTTTATTAGTCCATGATTTCACATCTTCATTTCATTAGAGTAATAATAACTCACATTCTTATTTTTCTAATGTTTTGTGATTTTCATATTTAATTATTTCTTTAAAAGAAATAATGAGAAAATTAATAAAACTTTGTACCTTATATTTTTCTTCTAGAAGATATGAAACATATCTCAATACATGAGTTAATTTCATCCCCAACTCATCCATTCACATTTGGCCAATCTTCAAATCATGGAATTCTTTTGCCTTGTCATCAAAATAACTTTTATTTTAATATTTTTTAAATAAAAGAAACACTCTTTGGCATATAGGCAAGGGTCATAGGAATCACTCTTTCACATATATTCCTCAAGCCATTTTGGGAACAATTAGGAATATCTACTTTAACTTTATAGGGGTAACAATGACAGCAAGGGAATTTATTGCTAAATGAAAGTTCATAACCAATCATCATGACATGGGAGGTTGGGACCTAAAGGATGTTCACTTATTTGGCCTCTCCACACCACTAAAATGATTGTGGAGACTTATTACTAATGAGACTTTCCAAAATAAGATTAAAACTAAAAAATATATATTTGCTAGCACTCTTATAAATTGAATAACATAGTATAGCAAGAGCATTCACGATGTATTAAATTTATGAAAATCCTTCACAACCAATTTTCCCTTAGATGACACTTATCTAACATAAAAACTTAGTAATTTCCCTTAGACATCAAATGGCGTTGATACAATTATGGAGTGTGCTAATTGTAATTTTTCTTAGTTAACCTTTTGCAACCTTTACAAGATATTGTTAAATGCATATTGAATTTGATGGGGAATCATATCAAGAACTACTATTTGGTACTAGGCTATGTAAAGAAATCAACTAGGTCATGAATAATATTTAAACCAACATTCCTCATGATCCTGTCCAAAATGAGTGGAGCTTTTTTATGTCTCAAAAAAAAGTCCAATAAATTGAATTTGACAAAAAATAAGCCAAATCACAATAATTTTTACTACCAAGTTTCCAAAGGGAAAAGGTCAAGATGAAGTGCTATGAAATGTGGAAGAAGAGATATCCCTTGAAGGAAAAAGCCTTATTGTGCTTAACATTTCTTAATAATTACCCTGTGATGCAGGGGCATCTAACCCCCTCCTTAATCAAAGAAAAATCTGAAGTGGAGCGAGGAGGACATGGACAACGTAGCTGAACGAAGGGAGAAAAATAGGAAAATCTGCTTTAAAATAGATTTAAAATGGATAAGATGGATATGACTTACTATTGTTATCTGTCGTGCATGTATTATGGAAGTCTTTTGTTGGAGAAAAACAAGGAGAGGATTTGATCGATCCTTCCAATCTAACAGTTCTTGTATATATATATGTGACAGAGATAGAGTGCGTAGGATATAGAATAATAGATAGACATTTGTGTGGATAGAAGAGTGAGCGAAATGTAGCAAGAGTGAGCTTGTTTCTAAGGCTAAAAGGCCTTAACCTGTAACTGTTCTGTAAATATATAAAAGTATGTTCAGTGTTAATTGTGTACGCCTACATGTGTGTGTCTTATAATTGAGTAAATCTTGTGTTGTGAGCTTGATCGACCATCGATCACTTAAAAGATCGATGGCGAAAAAAATTACCGTTTAAATGTTATATGTGATTGTTTGTTGAAGGTGGAGTTTATATGAACTGCGTGATAAATTTGTTATATAGTGTGGTGCAGAGAACCATTCCACATCACCACACATTAAAATGGGAGCAGACGTGAAATGTTAAAAAAACGGTTGATGGAGGATCAGGTCCGATGAATATTAGACTTCTTGCGGGTGCAACATCGTCCAATCCTTGTGATTGGCAATTTCTGATTGGAATCACATCAGAACTCTGGAAGGTGAAATTGAGAGCATATTGAAATTGCCGATTTCCGATTCCCGATTGAACCGGATCGGAGCTGTGGAGCAGTTGATAGTTTTGGCATTCAAATCATTGTGACGTGTGATTGCCAATTGTATTGGATCGAAACAGCGAAGACTTTCATTACATCGGCGTTGGGTGGTGAGGCGGATCACCGATATTTATAGAGGCGGTAGTATATATTTTGAGATCCGTATGAAGTGAATTGGAGCAGAATTTATATAATACTCTCGTGTGTTTGTATTATGTATGGTGTGGGGTTTTAAACCTTAAATCCTATATTTTAATGATTACAATGGTTATTTAGTCTGAAAAAAAAGGACGACTTGATTTTAATGAAGATCCATGATTATAATTTAAGAGGCTTAAAGCCTAAAACGCTTCCGATGAGACTTGTGGGCCAAAACCACAGGTCAAGGATCGAAATTTTTACAAGAAAGGGGATTTTGGAAAATACCCAAGTGTAGGTTTTAACCCTGTACAGACATTACCTGCATATGAATTCTAAAACAAAGAAAGTAAACAATCCGAGATTATAACACATAAAACACATATGCACAAAGATTTTCCCCTCGATCCCAAAACCGGGACTACTAGCTTGATTTTTCATTATGTTCCTTTCAATATTACAATACATATTTATACATGCTAAAGCATCCAATACCATGGACCGAAAACCATCGCGTCCAAAACCATGGAGTAAAAGCCATAGGTAGGTTCCCTAGCCTAATATAGGGTCCAAAAAAAAAAAATCCCGGGACACTGCCCCGAACCCCGTACAGGGGGGCTACCCGCCCCCCTCAAACACCCCGCTGTGCAATTGACACAATGAAGGGGGGCCTCCGCGTCCCCTCTAACCCCCATGTTCACTACGTAGGTTATTCATGGAAAGAATATAACACAACCCAACAATCTCCCACTTGTTGTTTTCTTTCCCCAGGAGAGCTTAGTCATTTTTCCAGCCCTGAAACACCCATTGTTTCTCTACACCAAGAGAACTTCTCAGAGCTCACAGATTTTGTCAATGCATCTGCAGTATTCTTCAAAGTGTCCACCTTTACTAGCAACACTTTTTGTCTTCTATCATATCCCTCACAAAGTGATACTGAACATCAATGTGCTTTGTTTTTGAATGATATGCGGGGTTCTTTGCCAAGAAAATTGCACTTTGGCTGTCACAGTCTATCCTTATAGCTCCCTGTACTAACCCCATACTTGAACACAATCTCTACAACCAAACTGCTTCCTCTCTTGCATGAGTGGCTGCCATGTATTTTGCCTCTGTAGTGATAGTGCCACTATAGATTGTTTCTTACTCATCCAACTGACTGCAC
>APFE031736933.1:164932-196231 GCA_000404065.3 Pinus taeda
TTGATTTTTCATTATGTTCCTTTCAATGTTACAATACATATTTATACATGCCGAAGCATCCAATACCATGGACCAAAAACCATCGTGTCCAAAACCATGGATCAAAAGCCATAGGTAGGTTCGCCCAACCTAATATAGGGTCCAAAAAAAAAATTTCCCGGGGTGCTGCCCCGGACCCCGTAGAGGGGGGCTACCCGCCCCCCTCAAACCCCCAGGAGATGGGGGGCTGTTGCCCCCCCTGCTATGCAATCGGCACAACGAAGGGGGCCTCCGCCCCCCTGTAAGCCCCCGGTTCACTACGTAGGTTAGTCACGGAAAGAATATAACACAACCCAACAAAAGATCTCTTTTCATCAAGTGGTATTAGAGTAGGAAAAGAATTTCCTGTGAGAAGAAGAATGCAAGCAGAAGAGGAAAGAGGTATAGTCGTGTTAAAACTGGAGAGTTATGGTCTTACAGTCGTGCAGATGGCGGCAGCGGAAGGTGAGAAGATTTGCAGCAACCTAGAGCAAGGTGTGTTCAATTCGTTCCAGAAAAGAGAACCAGAAGGATGCCAAAAGACCGAGTGAGGAGGGCTTGGTGAGGTATCATGTAATAGAGGGGACTGTTACTGTAGAGAATGATTGTAGCTCACAAAAGATCATGAAGGCAATTCCACTGAAGAAATACAGTGGGTAGAATTGCTAAGGACCAGGAGAAGTATCTGCCATGCATGCATTATGGAAGTCTTTTGTTGGAGAAAAACAAGGAGAAGATCTAATCAATGCTTCCAATCTAACACTTCTTATATATATATGTGACAGAGAGAGAGTGCGTAGGATATAGAATAATAGATAGACATTTGTGTGGACAGAAGAGTGAGCGAAATGTAGCAAGGGTGAGCTTGTTTCTAAGGCTGAAAGGCCTTAACCTGTAATTGTTCTGCAAATATATAAAAGTATGTTCAGTGTTAATTGTGTATTCCTGCATGTGTGTGTCTTATAATTGAGTAAATCCTGTGTTGTGAGCTTGATCGAACATCGATCACTTAAAAGATCGATGGCGAACAAAATTATCATTTAAATTTTATATGTGATTGTCTGTTGAAGGCAGAGTTTATATGAACTACGTGATAAATTTCTTACAGAGGGTGGTGCAGAGAACCATTCCACATCACCACACATTAAAATGGGAGAAAATGTGAAATGTTAAAATTACGGATGATGGAGGATCGAGTCCGATGAATATTGGATTTCTTATGGGTGCGACATCGTCCAATCCTTGCGATTGGCAATTTTTGATTGGAATTGCATCAGAAATCTGGAAGGAGAAATTGAGAGCATATTGAAATTTCCGATTTCCGATTCTCGATTGAATCAGATCGGAGCTGTGGAGTAGATGATAGTTTTGGCATTCAAATCATTGCGACGTGAAATTTCCACTTGTATCGGATCGGAACATCGGAGACTTGCATTGCATTGGCATTGGGTGGTGAGGCAGATCGCTGATATTTATAGAGGCGGTAGTATATATTTTGAGATCCGTATGAAGTGAATTGGAGCGGAATTGGAGTGTGTTTGTATTATGTATGGTGTGGGGTTTTAAACCTTAAATCCTATATTTTAATGATTACAATGGTTATTTAGTCTGAAAAAAAAAGGATGGATTGATTTTAATGAAGATCCACGATTATAATTTAAGAGTCTTAAAGCCTAAAACGCTTCCAACGAGACTTGTGGGCCAAACCCACAGGTCAAGGATTGAAATTTTTACAAGAAAAGGGATTTTGGAAAATACCCAACATCTCTTTTCATCACCCTGCAAAGAAAATGTTGCAAAAGTTGAATACTTTTGGTCCTAGAATATGTCATATTTATAAGGGAGATGAAATTTTTCACAAGAAAATTCTAGGAATATGGAGTGGCTAGGATTTTCCAACCTTTGTAATGAATGAATATGGAAGATCATTTGAACAACTAGTATGATAAGGGTGAGTTGAAACATTTTATGTTAATCCTTATGTTATCACAAAACCCAACCTTGATAGGCTGCTAATTAGGAAGACTTTGAGTAACTATTTCAAACCAAAGTTTTGGTTGAGGCTTAGCCTCCTCAACCTGAAAGGGCGCTCTCACTAGGTTAAAGATTTTAGTTTAAAGATTAGGTGGCTAACTTTATGAAACAAGTAAAGAAGTATGAATGGTTGAACACAGTTAATAAACATCCATTGGCCTTATGGAGTAATAAAATGTTTCAGTAAGACAACAATATTAGCTTAACATGGAAGTGAGGGCATCAAGAGTTCAATATATTAGTAACACATAAGAACATGTAGGAAACACAGTCTACAAATACATGAAGGAAGTTAGAGCATTTCCAATGAGTTCTAAGTAACATACATTCATACTACTGCAAATGAGGAAATGAGTAAAACCATAAGATAATCAAGCATTGAACTCTCTTCTGAATCCTGAGTAGTAAAGACAAACTCTGTATTACATAAAAACTTAGTCTTCCACAATGACACAATATGAGTGTTCTTCTAAAAAATTTCAAACCCTTGGTGCATTACATCTCTTGTCATATATAGAGCTCATTACAATCTTGTATTCCTTCCACCAGCATGAGGGGAATTCGAATTTTACTTAACCTCACACCTATTGATTCTTAAAAAAACTATTAATTACAACTAGCTGTTAACTAAGAGTCCTAAAGACCTAATACAACTAGGAGTGTAACTCCTTATTATGCTGGCAACAACCTTGACAGTGAAATAAACTCATTCTTTGATAGCTGTCCCTCTTCAACTTTTGCTTAGGTGGTGACTTTAAACTCCATGCTAGCCTTTGATTGCTTTTCCTTTGACTATTCCTGGATATTATGAGACTTCCCCTATATTTCTGTTTTGGTCCCCAAAGAGGTTCTTCGAAGTTTGCTAACCATGTTGTCTTGTTTAATCACATGTGATGCATTGAATTAACTACAGACCCTGCTACTATATTCGTGCTAAGAAAAAACCCACTTGAATGTTGCCTGAAGCATTACAAACTGACTAAGCTATGAAAAGACTATTATTTTCATAGTGCAGGGTTTGGGGTTTCTCTATGTCTTTAATTTCTTGAATGGGCTTTACTTAAGGTTAAAACCTCTTTAGGTGGTCTTCTTATGTCTTTGCAGCAACATACTTTCAAATAATCCCCCTTTCATTTCAAGATTGATCCACAAAAACAAAATTTGCAGCTACAACAGTTTCATAGCACACTACAAAACTACTGTGCATTACATGTCACCTTCAACAATTTCATAGCGTGTTGTGAAACTGCTGTGTGAGTCAAAAAGATGCAGTTTTTTCTCAAAATTGTCATTCTTGGGATTTTTAATGGTTTCACCATATGCTAATGGGTCATATTAAACTGACATTTTCCCTCCAAAAATAATCTTCAGAAAGGTATGTTCCACATCAAAATTTTATTTAGACTCCTCACTTACTGTATGGTTCATTTAATCTAAGGATGCCCTTCAGGTTTACTCAACTAAATCTTCAAGTCTTCAATTTTCCTCTTCATTACTCTGATGTTGGTTCTCAGTTTACCATTGATCCTTCTGATATATCTTGCTTCCTTTATTGCAAGGACAGTCCAAGTGAAATATTGAGCATGACTGTCAACTACTTCAAGTCTTTGAACTTTTCCATCTTCCCAAATGGCTTTTTACTCTTCTGAAATTGGCTTTCTCAACTACATGTTTCCTTGTCCTTTTCTTAAGTTGAGCAATCTCAAGCTTGGCAAGCTTCAATTTCTCCTTAACCTCCTCAAAACTTTGTTCTTCTTCTTGAGTGCTAACTGCCTTGTTTTTGTCATCTTTGTGCATTAGTGATGATTGCACTGGTGGAACCACAAGCTCTTCAAGGAACTCTGCTACCTCCCCTGTCTCACTTACCTCTGGCTCTATCTCTTGTAACCTTCTTAAATGTCTGGTCATAGGCCTTCTTGTCTTGAAAAAAAACTTTGAGACCTAGTCATCAAATTGGGTTTTTTTAGAAGATTTAACTCTCTTTGTTTTGCTCTTACCTGCTTCAATTAAGTCTGATTAGACCAGTGGGGATTCTTCGATGTCAATAGCTTAGAGGAGATCATTCAAAATACCCTTTGAAGCAGGGATTTCACTAGTAATCATTATTTTACCCTTTTCCTTAGCTAATTGGCTTCTAGTTACTCTTCTTTGGACCGTTTATCAATAGATTTCTCTTGTACCACTTCCTTGATTTGAACCTTCTTCTTCTATGACTGTTGAGGGGTATCTTGAACCATTAGTGATTTCATAGGCTCCTTCACCTGCTTTTTGGCTTTTAGTTTCACAAACCTGCTTGATCTTGCTTCCTCTTGATGAATTACTGCTGGTGAAGATGTTTCTTTAGTCTTAGGGCTAAGTCCTATTTCAGTTCTAAAGTCAGACATAAAAAAGAAAGCAGAACATTCTCTGTCTGTCTTCTGAAGCTCATTTAAAACAATTAATTTGATCAAACCATTATAGAACAATGAGGTTTCACAAGCTTCTTTCTTCAATTGAATCTTATGAGACATCTTGCCTAAGCTACGAAATAGATAGAAAGGTAGGTCTAGAGATATTTTTCCAGTGAAATATAATAGAAGCTTAAAATGGTAAGAGTACACCTTATGGTATCTCCCTTCACAAGCAAAATATCTTTGGATGCGAAGTAAGTTGGCATATGAATATTTTACAAAGCTCATAGGCACTGATTTGGTTAAGTCTGAGTCTATGAATTCTGGCTTCAGAAATTCCTTACATGGTGCCATTTCAAATTTGAAGCTCTTAAACCATCTCTCCTGGCCTTTAGGAATCTCCGTGACTATAGATATGACCTCAGGAGAAACTGATATTTCTAGCACTCCAACCTTTGAATTTAAACTGGTGAAATTAAAGGCAAAATCCTTGGTTACTTGACTGTGACCTCCCTGAAGTTTTTCATAGAACCTCCAATATCCCACCTATTTCAATGCTTTTTAAACCTATGTATTCCTCATGAGAACATCTAAGTCTTCAGGCTCAGCTCTAAGACACCGGCCTAATCTATGATTATTATTTTCTTCAGACATTTCTATGAAACACTTGCAAGGAGACTTAGAAGAACTTGCACTGTCTTAGTTTGAACACTACCTCGCTTGAGTTTTCAAAGAATTCTGATGAATGTTTTCCTTGAGCTTGCCAATTATTTCTTATGCATGCAGTAACATGGAAAAGACCAAGATCAATTCACCCTTATCTTACCATTGTTTTGAAATTTGAAAGAGTGTGTATAATAACCCCTAACGAATCTAATGATGAGTGAAAGTGGTTTGCATGTGACGGGCATTGTTCCCGGACTAACACCTAATGATGAAACATTAACAAATTCAGGTTGATTTCACAACTAGACTCAAGTTGACATGAATCCCCAATTTTGTAGTAGATTTAGTACAAATTCAGGGTTTTTCACTACGCAAACTCCTAACTATGAATCCCTGATTTCGTAGTGCATATAGTGTATTTTCTAGGTTTTGTGCTACGAAAAATCCTAAGCAATTTTGTAGCACATGTCAATTTTGAAATATCCTAACACATGACGCTTGAAATAATGTTGGATCAATGACAGGAGAAATAAGGTTGTTGACCTTTATTTAATAATGGAAACAAGACTCCAACTCTATGATTTAGACTCTAAAACAAAAACAATAAAAATGAATTGACCAAGACTATCATAAAACTTTGGAACCATACCAGTTGTCCAATTTTTTAATTAATTAATTAATTAATTAATTAATTTTACAGTGATAACACCTTGTTTTGGTCTTTTGGGGCATTTGTATTGCTAGGAATACCATTTCTTTCGAATATGATTAAATTCTATCTTACCAAACTACCACACAAGCATGTTATGTATTTCAAATTTATAAACCTACCTGAAATTTTGTAAGTGGGAGACATGTGAGTAAAGTTCTTTTGAATGGGTCTTTTCCTCTAGGTATTTTGAGTATATGTGTCTAGGATCAAAGTCTACCTATAATCTTCTAGGTATTTTATACCTCTCAAAATTTTATTAATTTTATATTAACCATGACATAGGTAACACAATGAAAACATTTGGTGATTTTATGGCTCTTAAATGTTAACTTTGAATAAAGGATAGGTTGAGTTCCAACTATTTGAAAACTCTTTGATAGTGATAAATTGAAAAAATAATTAGATTTAAGTTCAAAACATTTCTTGTTTTCTGCTAGTTGGGCATTTGAAGGAGGTTACTGATGACTTTCAAGTAATCACATACAATAATGTACATAGAGAGGAAAATATAATAGTTGATACCTTGTGAAAGGTAGACCTAGAGCTTCCTATGGAGTAATGTTTATTTCAAGAAGCCCTTGAGGGATAATCTTAGAATCTATAGAAGATAAGATAATAAAATACAAATTTATATGTATTTTATCTATGCTTATCTAATTTTAATATTAGATGGGTTTACAATATGTTATGTTTTTGAATTTAAATATATTATCTTTGATTTGAACTTAGTAATTCACTTCTACTCAAGGGATTGTGTCTTTCAAGCTTTATATTTGGATGTTAATGGATATAAATGAATTTTATTCATATGCCAAGCGTGGTACAAGGAGCACTTAAGTAAGATGTTTTATGTTATTCCTTGCATAAAAAATGTATTCTTCTCTTTGGCAAAAAATTATCAAGTCAACAAATAGAAATGTTTGCATACCTATCTTGTGAATACATTATTTTTTAATATAATATTAATACTCTGCATATCCATTATAATAATTTAACCTCTTAACGTTATATAACTAACTTAAGAAATATAATGTATTATATAACTAACTTAAAAATTAAACTTAACATTCTATGAAAAAATCATTAAATATCCCTTGAGCATTTTTGTAGAAGTGTGGGGATGCAAGTCAATATTAGCAAAACGAAAGTAGTGGCCTTCTCTAAGAAAAGAAAGCATAACCAACATAAGTTCTAATTTGAAGACAACATTCTCGAAGAAGTTGCGGATTACAAATATCTCGGAATTGACTTCAACAAAAATCTAAGTTGGAATGGTTGTAGAAAGAAAAGAACTTTGGGGGGTTGGAAATCATTTTATGCTTTTCAAAATAGGTGTAGAGAGGCAGAGTTATGGGACTGGAAAACCACTCAGAATCTTTTTGGGCTTCTAGTGATCGTTTGATTACAAACAAATTTAAGATTAAAATTGTAGTTCCTTATGATATCTTGTTAAGTGAAAAGGGACTGATCCTATTGAAGAAATTTCTATGGTGCGAGTCATAAGGTATTTAAAAAAATTGAGCAAATGGAAGATGGTAGATGGACTAAGGTTGTATTTAATGATAGATTGAGCAAGAGCAAAAAAGCTTAGATGTAGCAAAATAAAAAATGGTTTAGTAAATGGGGTATTTGCTTGAATGTGTGTCCCATAAACAACAAAGAGATAAAATATTTTATTGTGGAAAAGTTCCACAAATGCACTTGGGATAAGGAGCTAGGAAGAAAGAAAAATTACTATATTGAAGTGTTTAATCCCACTCATAATCATCAACCAAAAGCATACATAGAAGCCAATATCTCTTGGAGAGCCAAAATCCGTATTGCTTAAGTACTAATTCTCATCAACTCCTTTGTGAAATAGGGCACTGGAAAAGGCCAAACAAAGTCTAGGAGGAAAGGGTATGCATTTTTTGTTCTTCCAGAAAAGTGGAAACAGAAAGACATTTCATTTTAAAATGTGAGGCCTTCAAAGATAACAAGGAAAGTTATGCAAATATGATGGTAGCTAGCTCTTGGGATAATCTATTTAGGGAGGGATTTGTCGAGAAGCTGGGAGAATTTATTTTGAAGCTTCACAGAAAATGGGAGCATGTATTTTGAAGTTTCATAGAAAAGGGCCGAATACATCAAGAAGATAAAGAAGCAATCTTTCCCACAGGCTATCTTTAACCTCGTAGACATTAAAATAATTTCTTTCTTTCTTCTTCCCCTTTTCTTGCACACTCTAGAAGAAAGCGAGGCAACGCCAATTTCTTCCCATGCGGTTTGTCTGACAAGAAAGCACAGCGAGGCACTTATTCCCATTTCCATCAATGCTCAATCATCCATTGTGACAGTGATAAAGAAAGTAACTTTGCAGACATTTCAAGGTATGAGTTAATAAATAATAAATAAGAAAGTGAATTGGTGTAATGACATTATTCTTTAGATAAAAGTTATTTCTAAAATGACTTGTAGCATGTCCTTTTATAATACTAGATTGTGGTTTAAACGTTTTTTTGTTTTCTTAAATAAACTAATTTCAATAAAATAATAATAACAGAAGTGAATTGACGTTAGCGTTTAATTTTATGAAAAAGTGTTATCCAGTGATTCCCAATAAATTGTAATATATCTTCTTTTTATAATATAATAATAAATTATTTTTCATTAATATTTATTTTTTTAAATATTTGTTTGTTTGATTATATCATGAGAAATAATTATGTTTTATTAGAATTAATGAATATAAGAGAATTGAAACTTAATATTGAATAAAAATTATTGAACTATCTAAAGTACCAATAGTTAATCAAAATTAGTTATATGACTGCACACAAGATAGTAAACAAGTTAAAAATCGAATGGTATGCATCTCTCACCATGGATTAATTAAACTCGTAGTGATACATGGATTGTGCTGAGAAGGCCACGCAATGGAGGGGAATTTGGAACCAACATATGCTTCAATAGGGAAATGGAGGACAAAGGAAAGTGTTATATCAATGGAGAGGGATGCCAAGCCACTATGCTTGTGCATCCATGAAACAATGACATAGCACCTACCTTGAGTTCCCCTTCAAAGAGGGCAATCTAACCCTTAGGAGTGAGGAATTTTAGAGAGAAAAGGAACAAGAAGAAATTGTAGTGCTAGAAAAGGAGGAAGCCATAAAACATTCTTGGCCACTAAATTCAATGCAATGGCGATAGAGTAGTCATTGGAAGCTTTCCTCTAAAAAATTTATTTTGGTCCACATGAGATACCAAATGCCATATTGTCCAAGAAAACAAGGGCAAATCCATCTATGAGGATGAAAGTCGTGATAGAACCAATTTAAGGTAAGGAAAATTCCCTTGTTGTAACAAAAAAGCTAGAAGGGAGAGTGACCCATAAGAGAAAGAAAAAACCTCTACTATAATGCAAGAACCAACATAGTGGAAATAAATAAACGACCTTTTCTTCCACATTGGAATCAACTAAGGGTGGGCAAAAAGAGATGACTTATACTACAAGAATAGTAGGTGGGGAGAACGAAATGAATTTTCTTGCTGTTAGCACTCAAATCTACCTTAGGCTGAAATAAGGTAAGACTCAAGGCCACATCAAACCACGCTCAGCCTCGTAGCTAGCCCTACGAGGACAGGAGAGGGCTCTCTCCGGGTCAAACTCGGCAAAAGATAATTGAAGAGGCTCGAGATGACTGAATTGATGACTGATTTTAGGCTAGCTATGAAGTACAAAGAGTTTAGAATTGATTTTTAAAGATTTTGTTGAATTTAAGGGAAGGGCAATTTTGGATGCGGGGATGAGGCACATCTTTTGCAGAGGTCTACTTGGGGAAAGATAGGCGATTGTATTGATGCCTTAAAGCAAGTGATATGGGTATATAAGACTGGTGAGGAGTTAAGGAGAGTAAGTGAGTCTCAGGGATTCTCCTTAAACTGAAGAAAACATAGAATATTAACAAATTTAAAGGCAGAGCATAGCAAGTTCATGGATTCTACGTTAACACTTCATTTGTTTAATTACAGAAGACTTAATTAAGAAAATGATACATATACACAACTTACAAGTACTGAGAGAAACACACCATCAACACATAAAGCCACATGGATCCCAAATAGTGCTGCAAAACCCTGGTCTTTCCTTTGCGAAAATGCAGATAAGATATGTACAATATAGTCTCAAGCTATTCCCAAGAGTCCAACCTTGAAAATATCTAAGAAAATACATAATATAGGCAATCCAACTCATTCCCTTGTCTCTAGGGGTCGAGCTCATCATCCTAGGAGCTGTTTCAACCAATTCTAAACTGAGCACTACAATCTAGGCAGTCAAAACAACTTGCCTCTATAAGCTAGGAAACCAATTCATTCATTACATTTTTGCTATTTTATGAATGAATCATCTAGAATAGGTAAATAAGTGCCAAAACAACATAAAGTTCCATTAATTACATCAAGGAGGGTGAAAAATCCCATCACAAGTCAAAATTGGTGAAACTGGCTTGATTTGCTGAGCTGAGGACAAAAATTGTGCCAAAAAACATTGTGCACCACGCGCGTGAGCCCTGTGCACCGTGCGCTTTTCCACTTGATTTTGAGGCAGTTTCCGACATCCAAATTGCGCTTGAGTTGGCTTTTTGGAAAGCCCTAGATGTCTACTTTCCAACCCAAGTGGAATTTTCCAATTTGGTCTCCATTTGACCCTCCAAAAGTGGATTCCCCTAGAAGTACTTCCTATTGGTGCAAAAAGTGGCAGAAAGGTGTTTTTCATGATGTTTCTGAGCTTTTGATCACCCAAAACTTGATGAAATGCCTTGGAAATCGCTGATCATGTGTATTTCATCATGAAGAATCTAAAAATATAATCCACCTGTGATTTGGACCTCCCCATCTTATGGGTCACGCGCTGAGCGCGATGCATAGAGCCAAAAAACCTGTTTCGCAAGCCAAAAATTTTGAAACGACAAAATTTTCTCCAAATTTTCCCAAAATTGGAGGGAAGACCCTCCATCATGTATCACGCTCAACTAATGAAGCCTTGGCTAAAACTTGAAGCGGATCAGTCCTTTTGCGTTGTTTTTGCGCTTTTCTCAAACGCCTCTTGAGGATCTTCTTTCTCGATTTGCAAACATGCATGCGAGCCCAATAGTGAGTCTTCATGTGGTGAAGCATGTCCTTGTCCCTGTTTACCTTCACCAACAACTTCTCCAAATGAGTGTTCACCCGAATGAGCATTGATTCCTGATATAGGTGTCAAATCACCGGGTCTTCTTCGAGCCAACTCTCGGTCTTCCCAAATCTTCTGCAGCTCATAAAGTTCATGCTCATCTTCGAACTATTTGTTACACTGCTCTAAGTAGTTGATCACCCATTTAGCCATCTGAAATTTTGTTTGCAGCGACTCATTCTCAGTCCTTTGCTCTCAGATGATCTCCTTGAGCTCTGAGTTGGGCGAACTAGCATCAACATCAATGATACCGATATCCTGAACTCCTGAAGGACCCTCATCAACCATGGGTCTCTTGCCCCTATCCTAAATCTGTACCTGTGCTGAAGATGCAGGCAAGACCCCTTCCACATGATGTGGAGATAATACTCGCTCTGCTGATGATGTCAACGAGACACCTTCCACCCCGGGTGGAGATAGTACTCGTCGTGCGGCTGCAAATAAGGCCCTGGGGCCTTTCTGATATGTCACATATACTGGAGCATCAACATGCTCGGTCTCAGGAATGTCAAACTGCTATGAAGGCCTCCTATCATGAACAATCTCTGGAGGAGGCTGTAGGCGGAAATAAATCACGGGAGATGAAATCCTCCCAAGCAATACCCTGTTGTGCCAACTGATGCATCACTATGATTTTGATCAATGCATATTGATATATGCTCCTGTGCTGATGTGCCGGGGTCTTCCTCTGTACTAAAGGTACCATCCTCTCTATGTTTCGGTACATGAAAAATGGAATGTTCATCATACGTACCCATGTGAAATGCATCAACAAACGAACATGGTACGCATAGAGACGTGAGAATCTACCCTCACAGCTGAAATACCGAATGATGAGTTTCATCAATGGTGCAAACTCATCTTTCAGGTATCTGAAAGGAAAGGCTGGGCTCAAGTGTCTAATATATGCGGGCTTGATATATGGATCATAGTAATACCTGTCTAGAATCTGGCGTTTACTCCATTCCCCCCCCACATTTGGTATCCCGATGGCATGAGCAATAGTGTCGGGTGACAAAGTGAAATCCACTCCGGCAAGGTTTACATGACCATCCTGTAAGTTAAGGACAAATAGACGGACCAATTCATGATGATGCTGAGTTTGTGAGATCATCTCACAATATTGGTAACATGCTTGGTGCCGAAAACAATCCATTGCAAGTGGGCAAGCTTGCAATTGAGCCAAAGAAGTAGGCTCCTCCCTAACATGCTGTCCACTTTTGCCACCTTTGTGATACCTCCGTGGCACATTAGGCACATTGACCTCCGGTTTAGAGTCACTATCATAATCCTGCTCATATACTGACTCAGTCTCTGACATGTTCTTTAACAACAAGGTAGCTGGAATATATATATATATATATATATATGCTGATATAGAACTGTGTGCCAAAATTTGACTCTTGACTTTTTCTTTTTCTCAAATGCTGCGAATTGATGAGTGAGGAGAGGTGATTTGAGTGATTTTTAGGCAAGTTTGAGCATAAACTCCTATGTGTCGTGCGCCTCACCCAACGCGCCGCACGCCTCACCCAACGCGCCGCGCGCTTTGGATGTGTCGCGCGCGTGTTAAATTACACTGGAAAATGTTTCCTGATGCGCCGCGCGCCTCTGGTGCACCGCGCGCCTATCCTGATGAGCCGCGCGACCTGGAACTGACCCAAACTGCTCACGAACTTGTAAAATCGCCTTTGAATGATGCTCTTGGCTCTCAAAATGTGGAATGGGTTGCAAATGAGGAGAAATGACTCGATATAGCCTCCCTTTTAATTTTTGCTTAATGAAAACCCATTTTTCTTATGTTTGGTTGTTGACACTTTTTCAAAATTAATAGGCTCTGACCTTTATGGTTTCTCTCTTAAAATAGGTTGAAATGATGATTTTCTTTGATAATTTTTTGCAGGGATAGCTCTGATATGCTTCGGCAAAGGAGACCAAGGTTGCACTTGAACAATTGAAGAACTCAAAATTTTGACAATTTTTACAAAAATGAGGTGGCGACTTGTCTTCAAAACAGAGTTTTGAAGAGAAGTCCTTATTCAGCTGTACAATGATGAAAACTATTGAAGTGATGATATATCAAAGACATCCCTCTGGCCTGGTGGTCTTCTAAGGCTTTCCAAGAATAAACTGACTCAAACCCTAGACCTAGACCTAAAAATTTAAAACATGACTGTAAATGACTTGTGAAGCGTTATGACTTAACCTGAACCAGCAGTGACATGCATGAGGGGAATGAATGACACAAACCACTCCATCAGAGTTATGGCATGCCTAACGAAATGCAACTGATGAAAACTGGTGGGACACCTAAAACATGAAATGCAAAAAAGAGCTTTGATCTCTGATGGAGGGATAACGAGACCGACTCTAACACTTGCAACATAGGAATAATAGAAGGAAAGGAAAGAGAAGAAACTACTTTCTCAACCCAAGAACCAATAGAAGGAATGAAAATCGAAGAGACTTTTGTTGCAACACATGATGAAGTAGAAGGAAATTATAGATAAGAGAACTATATTATAATTGCAAGAACCAACAAAATGTAATAAAAGAGAAGAGACTTTTAGTGCAACAAAAGAAGAGGTAGAAGGAAAGGAGAGAGAATAGGATTTTACTATAACACAAGAAATATAAGAGTATGAGGAAAAAGAAGAAGCCTCTACAACTACTACACAAGAGCCATTAAAAGGCAAGGAAAATAAGATAGAAGGAATGGAGAGAGAAGAGACTCCTAGGACAATAGAATAAATAGGGGAGGGCGAGGAAAAAGAAAAGTCTTCTTCTACTACACAAGAACCACTAGGAGGTAAGGAAAAAGAAGATGTCAGTGTTGTGAGATAGTAACCATAACAAAAAATAATGATTACAACATATTGAAAATAAGTTGTTCATATTGAATATATAGGATGAATACCAATGGGTCACACAATTTATAATCCACTAGAATTCATAAAAGAAATAGGTAAGTTAGACAATATCTTGAAGCACTTAGAACCCCTAGCCTAGTTTATTGAATATCTATAAGAGAATCAAGGGTTCAGAACATCCCTCATAGTTCACTCATCAGGTGCTCACTATTTAGCTCAAAAATCAAACATGAAGGAGATGAGAAGAAAACAAAGTAAGGAGGAAGGGGAAAATGAGCTGTTAGTTTTCCCAAAGAGCTAAACAAAATTGTAGAATGGGACACATAGATTACATGGAAATGGAGTTAGCAGGTGGAATTTGAATTTTTTTAATTATTTAAATATAAAATATAATTTTTATTTATATTATATAGTTTTAACTATATATTATATTATCATATTAATATATAATATATAAATAAATTTAAATTCGAATTCACAAATCCTTATATTTGACTGGTCCATATTTAAATATTTTTTTTTTGTGGATAAGACTAAATCTATTAATAAAGGAAAAATATAGTACAATCAAGCCTGGAAACAGGAAGAGCCATGAGAAACAAGAACATAGGCAGCCGGAAAGGATATGCAATCCACCTCGGCTCCTAGAAGTGAAGAGAAGAGAGAAGAACATAGCATGAAGTGACTAGAAAAACCAGAGAACAAAAAAAAGCATATGATTCTACCCAACATGGGAGGGATCAACTATGTGGAATTTTTCCCTTTCTTTTTACCCACTTTGACCCATTCATGAGGGCACTGCTGAACTGGCGTGATTTGCAAACTGAGCTGGGTAGCTTGAGAGATTTCCTTGTCTGAATCCGAGGTGGAGGATTCATGATTCCTTTTCTGGGAGCATGGATGGACAGAACAATCCTCAGGGTCGGCCGAGGGCGGTTCCTGTGCTGTCTTGGTCTCCATTTCTTCCTCATTTATCTCCTCTTCATCCGAGATGAAATCAAAATCATCCATGGGGGGAGGGTCATGAGGCTTCCATCTTTTGGATTTCTGCTTATGATTGGATTTCTTTTTTGGGGCAGGCTTCGAGGGAAAAGAGCTTTGGAGATGCCCTGTGAGATGGCAGTTGCGGCAGCGGAAAGCTGTATTCTTGTAATCCAAGTACTAGGTCCAATGAAAGTCTCCAATTTTGAGATTGATCTTGTCCGGAAGTCCTTTGCTGATGTCTATTTCTGCACATATTCTAGCAAAGGTGTATAGGCCTTTTTCCCCTCTAGAAATATCTGTGTCTAGGAAGCGGCCTAAAGAGTTGCCGATTCCTTGGAATACTGCAAAGTGCCAAATATGAGCTGGGAGATTAGGAAGTCTGACCTAGATTGGGAGCTTGGTGATGATTGCCGAAGATGGATCGAAGTCTGGGAACCAGGGGGTGAGGAATAAACCTGCTGAGCCCCAGAACCAAGGCCCTTTTTTTAGAGCTTTTTGGTAGTCCTCCTCAAAAACAAACATCGTTATGAAAAATCCCTTTGAGCATAATAAAACCTTGCAATTGTTGGTCCAGTTAGAGTGGATCCACTGGTAGAGATCAGCTGTCCGTGGCCACAACCCATTGAACCTGCAAATAATGTCGTGCTCAGCAAGCTGTTGGGTTTGCTCATCCAGTGTTGGATGCACTATTTCAATGGAGGGAGTCTCCTCAAGTTTGTCCACCAGAAACGGTTTGGGCGCCTGAGCTGGTGGTACTCTCGTTTCCTGCCTCGGTGAATGGACAACATCCTTGTATGAGAATGCCTTGGCTGAGGAAGACTGTCCTACCGCTCCCCCTCTCAGTCGAAGGGAAAGGATAATGGTGGAATTTCTTTTAATGTTGTAGAATGAAAGGGGGTAGAGATCCTCTATTTGTTTACCTTCGTGGAGAAGTCGTTGAGCTGCAGAGGGAATTCCCAGCTTAAGTTCCAGCGCATGCATGAGGTCCCTCACAAGATCCTGAGAGCCTACCCAATGTAGCAGAGTTTTGCCTGAGAGGAGCTTGATCTGGATCTGAAACGAGGCTTTCCAGGATGTTTCATCTCGCTCAGGCATTTCGTCAAACAGTTCAGGCGCAAAGTCCAAACGTCTGAGTTTGGGAACCCTCGCGTGATCATTCTCCAACACGAAGTTGTTGGATTTCAGGCTCTCGATGCATTTGAGGAGAATATTAGGTTCATACAGAGAGTCCTCCTATCCGCCATGGCCATCAATAACACCGATGAAAGTGCCTAAGGGAGAAAGCGCAACTGCCTGTTTGGCTTTTCTTCCTGTAAGAGGAAAAATCCGCGTTCCTGCTCCACCGCCTAGTATGGTAGCAAGTGTTGTTTTAGGGTCCGCGGAAGGCTTCTCAGGCATAGCCACCGCGATCTCTTGGGAAACATCGGCAAGAATAGAGCACTTGACCGAGACATCACTCTTAAATTCTGTCCGACCTAACAGCGATTGCTTGACTGGCGATCCCAGAACATTTTCCTGCAATGAATGGAAAACCCTCGAGGCAGCTCTTCTGGACTGGCCCGCGGTTCCCATACGACATCTGCCATTGCCAAATTCGACCCCGGGGTGAACTTGTGATCCCGTTCTCGGTAGCATCGCCATTTCCTGTATCGTGTCCAGAAATAATTCGTCCATATTTAAATATTATTTGATATGGTCAAAATCCATTATATATATGGTGTTACATTTAATATGGCAAAAGAATATGGGTTTGGAAGAGGGGGGGCATGAAATGATATTTAAATGTGCATTAATGACATACATGGGGGTGGTGGGAGCTAGCCCTCCGTGCGAGCTCCCACCCAATGTGATCGCGCACCAGAAAACCAGGGGCCAACCAATGCATAGTGCTTAGGGCTAATCACGTTTTAATTTAATTAATGTTGTTTAGCATTTAATTAAATAGTTGATTAGCCAAATTAGGTGGAAACTTCCAGTTTTGGTGGACTGAAGTGGAGTCTCTCCACATTTAGTGGAGGTTTCATAAGAAAAAATGAATGAAGCATAACTTGCTCAAATTTTGACGAAATTGAGATCAGAAAGAAGTGTTTTTGGCTAATTTGGATCTTCAAACAACAGTTTTACCACTTTGAGCTAATAAAGAGGCCCATGCCATGGAAGGTGGACCAAGGAGATGTAGCCTAGGAGGGGTGAACTCCTTCATCAAAACATTGTGTTAATGTGTCTCTTTGATGGTTTGCTGCACTGTACATGTTTCCTGTTCAATACTCATTTTTGAAGATACTTTTCTCATGAATGTCTTGTTTAACTTAAGGAAATTTACCTATTTGTAAGCACCAACAACTAAGGAAATATCAACATAAAAAGCAAGAATAAAGCACATATTTATAGATTTGTAATTGTTATTAGCACAACAAAACTAATCATACAAATACAGATCAAGTTGGTATCAAAGCCCAAGGTTGAATTGATTCATTGTGTGAGTTTGTGCAATTAGGATTTTAATGGTTGCAAAATCATGATTCTTACAATGTTAAAGTTGCAGAGAGGAGAAGGGAAGCTATTTGTTGCAACTCATGAGGTAATGCCCAGAAGGATAGCCACAAGGCCACAATCTCCACCACCCAAAGTTCCAATTCAAGCTGCATTTGAAGTTCCTCAAGTTTTTCCTTCAACTCAAATTAAAGAGCTACAATCACTATAAATTTTTGAGCCTGAATCCATAGCCATTATGCCTAGAGAAGGAAAGCCTGAAAGGTCACTCTTGAGAACGAGAAGAATTTAAGAAAGAATTCTATATTCTAACTGCGATGGTTAAATTCCTCTATGAAGAGAGAAACACTAGAATGGTTGGAGAGAGTTCTAAACCTCCACATGGAGAAGGAAGCTCAAAGTACAAAAAAGATGAGAAGAAGGATTCCCAAGGGAATGGCAGAAATCCACCTCCATCTCCACCATCCTCATCATCTTCACCATCTCACACAACATCATCTTCCAAAACCACCACTGAAACTACCCATACTCATTCCAAAACCCCAAAAGAAAAAACTTCGTTACTGAAATTGGACATAAAATCCAAACTTCCCATGTACAATGGAGAGGTGAATGCAAAAAAGTTGGACAATTGAATTCGATAGTTGGAGGTATACTTCAGAATTTAGAACCTCCAAGAAGACGACATAAAGATCTAGTTGGCTTCATTGAGGCTAGAAGGAGTAACACTAGTTTGGTGGGAAGCAAAGACTCAAGAGGAAATGAGAATCCATGGTAAGATATCCATCACTTGGGTTGAATTTGTTTCTACAATTAAAAAACAGTTTTATCCTTCAACCTATATGAAAAAAGCCATTATGAGTTGGTAGAATTTTAGGCAGCTTAAAGGCCAAACAGTCCAAGATTATACACAAGAGTTTAGGAAAAGGGCCTTGTTAGTAGGAGTGAATTTGAATTCTCAAGGTACACTGATGAAATATATTGGTGATTTACGTTCCTATCTTAAACACACTATTCTTATGTTTAATCCAACTAATTTAGATGAGGTATGTGTGAAGCGACATATCTTGGATCTAGAGGAAAGAACACTTATGAAGAGGATAGTAATAAAAAGCCACTTAAGGGTAAGGAGAAAGGGAAAGGAGGAAAATGGAAGGGAAAGAAGACTGCAAATGTGAAGAAAGAAGGGGAGAAAATAACATGCAAACACTATTCCAAAGAGGGGCATGATGAAACCCACTACTAGAAATTGCATCCAGAAATGAGACCAAGTAAGTTCAACAATAAAGGGAAACAAAAAACCACTGCTATCACTCAAGAAGATTTAGGTTCTGAATGAGGAGATGAAGATAAAATCATTGTCATGGGAATCAAAGGAAAACAAGATATTGCAAGAACTAGTTCACAAAACCGTAACATTACTACTACTCTAGATGAAAAGAGATGAACTGAGTTATTTCATGTTAAGGTCACTTCTAAAGACACCAAGATTGACACACTCTTCGATAGTGGGTCACAAACAAATCTAATCTTTAAAGACTTAGTCAACATATTGAATCTTGAAACTGGACCTCATCATAAACCATACACTTTGGGATCGATAACAAGAGACACTAGTTTACACGTTACAAGAAAATGTTTGTTTAAGTTTGAAATCACTGGAAATTTTATTGACGAAGTAGAGTTAGATGTGGTACAACTTGATATTTTAGGTGTGGTGTTGGGTAGTCCATATTTGTATGACTGAAAATCAGTCTTTTACCACCATGAAAACAAATATCACTTGTTCAAGGATGGTGTGGAGTACATAGTGAGAGCCTGTCGAAAAAAGCTGAACATTTCTTTGGTTAATGCAGGGGAGGCAAAAAGACTAGTGAATTCAAGTAAAAGTTTGGTACTTCTCATGTTCAAGCCAAATGATGATATTGTTTATGAAAATGTTGTAATGCAAGTTTCACTTTTGATTTGGTTGGTTTAGTTCATGAGAGTGATGAAGTATTTTAGGTTGTGAAAGAATCATCTTTCAAGGAAAAATAAACTTCACATGAAATATATTTGCAGCAAGAGGTTTCCCTTTGTGATGTTAGCATGCAAGGTTTGAAAAAATTACAAAGTGTAGAGACACCAACTCAATGTAGAAGTTTGTTGAAAATAGGCTCATTCAATCATCCCTTATGCCGTGTTGTGCACCGATGGTTACGGTGCCGAAGAGGAATGGTAAGTATTTCAAGAAAGAGGACAAAAGGAGTAGTCTTAACCAAAGCAAAGTTGTAACAAGAAGTGAGTGCAAGAATATCATAACACCAAACAAGAATGGTTTGTATGGCTTTTAATGTTGTATGTTCTTTGTAGCATTTCTATTACATAAATGTATTTGAATTATGGAAAAAAAGAGTCATTTCTTGAAGAAAATGTCCACATGGGTGATATAAACATGTTTAGAATGTTTTCTTACACACATGTCATCTATGAAGGTAAATTGTTTGATGTTTTGAAAATATCAAAGTACAAGCTGGGTTTCACATATTTGATGCATTTGGGCCATGATATTGGAGGAGGTAAGTTGAAGGCAAGCCTCTCCAATTTGGATGCCATTTTTGATTTGTCAACGCCCAAGATTGTCATTTTGATAAGAGGTTTGTTGGGAGTAGCCCAATGCTAGAGGAGAGTTGTTACTGACATCTTTACTTGAAGCTCCTTGGCATGCATTGTCATGTGTGTGCAAAGTGTTTGAGTGGGGAGGAAAAGAACAAGAGGCATGTGTTGCTTCAAACCAAAAGATGAGTTCAATTCTCTTTTATGCTCTTTCAAACTTGAAAGGTTCATTTGAGTTTCAGGTTTATGCAAGCAACTTCACCATCTTATTTCATTTAGAATATTTTCATGGTGTAAATATTAAATTACAATGATCCACGCACTTTCATTGGATGGATAATTGTAAAAAATTTCACGCAATTCAATGGTGCAAAAATGGTATAAGCAACAAGTTCATTGGTATGCATTTTAGGCCTATTGGTTATGTAACTATTGTATCCAAGCATTATTATGTTTTACATTAAATTTATGTTCAAAAAATTTCATACATTCAAGATGTACAATGGGGCTTGAGTCAAGAAAACCAAGTAGTGAAATTTGTCATCCATTTTCATTATATTATGTTATGTCATCTTGGTAAGAAGGATATTTCTTTTGACGACGACATGGAGAAAACCAAGAGTTTCTATGAACAACTGAAAATGGTTCAAAAAATAGTGCAAGATCAACTTGAAAAGGGCAAAGACAAGTACAGGTATAGAATGGGGTCCTCGAGGAAAGTGAATGTTGATTTCCTTAGAGAGGAGCTCAAGGAAACAAATTCATCAAAATCTAATTGGATTAAGCTTGAAAAGGAGAGGGGGTTGTACCCTCATCTACCTGTCAAATAATAGTATCTTATGGGGTCCAAAAGGCTTCTAGTAGGGAGGAATGATAAGGTTCTAGTATTTAGCTCAAAAATCAATGTTTTCACATTGGCTCAAAAACTATATGACTATGTCAGTTTCATCAAGACAATCGCAACGCAATTTTCTTTGCTGAAAACAGAGTTCGGATGAAGGTGAAAAGGCCTACTATTTGTTTTCCTAAATAGCTAAAAAAAATTGCAGAATGGGAGAGAATGATGCCATGGTAGTATAGTAAGAAAGGGGAATCTTCTTCATTTTTCTCCCAATGGGGTTGTGACAAGAGTCACTTTTGGATTCACTAGTTTGGTTATGTGAAGGTGAAATTGCCTAAGTCAAAGTCCATTATATATATGGTCAAAGTCCATTATATATATGGTGTTACATTTAATATGGAAAAAGAATATGGGTTGGGCAGAGGTGGGGTTTGAACCCATAACCTCCCCCACCCGAACCATATGCCTTACCATTGAGCCAAAGTGATGAGCCTCATCATTTAGTAACAATATGGACCTTAATCCACCTCCTAGCTTAGTCAAATCAACTCTTTTCACAATTTATTACATATTTTGATTATATTTTGTCTAATGAGGTGAGTCAAAGTGATATATTATGCCTAGTGGACTAATGTGCATTGATTGCAGGTTTGTGAGAGAAAATCATGGAATTTTTACTAATTAAGGGTTGAAACTCGAATGAGACAAGGAGGAGCGGTTGTAGGAGGTAGATTCTCCTCATTTAATCCTCCCTCATTTGAGCATTCCTCCATCAATCACACTAGCTTGGAGTACATATAGTCGAGCAAGTGACAGTTAAAGAGCTATTTTTTCTTGAGTTTGAGAGTCGAGCCTCCCTTTAAGGAATTTGTTGGGGACTTCAATTATATAAATGAAGATGCCTAGAGGCTCATTAGAATTCAAACTTTTGTTGTAAAAACACTAGTCAATTTCGAGTTCAAGACTTATGGAAAACATTCCTATGTAATTTTTTGTTTTGATAATGAGAATGAGCATTTCCTTGATATAGCACTCTGTTAACTCAGAGGGTTAAAGCTCTTGGGTTAGGGCCGAACCCTAGCAGTAGAGGCTCCTCTTCTTGTATTTGTATGCTTAGGTTGAATTCTTAGATTAATGGTTGAATTGCCTTTAGAATTATTTCAATGCAGGTAGTGTAGATATGATTAATTTACTTATTAGTTTGCTTCCATTTGTGCTTTACTTCAATAGTAGTTTAGAAGAGATAAAGGAACATGAAAAATCTACCAATAGGTGGTGTTGGCATCACTACTTCCTTCAGGGATCATGGTTTGAGGAAAGGACTCCTATACAGCCACAAAAAAATACACAATTCTACTTTCTCATGGAATTTAGGGTTTTCTGTACTTAGACCAGCATTTGATAAGTTTGCAAGAGTAGGATTTAGTTATAACTTCTTATATATTTAGTCTTACATTAGATATCATCCATGTTCCATCTTATTCTACAAGTTTTCCTCATGCATGAAGTAGGCAGTTAGATCATGAAATTCTGTTTTCCTAGATCATTGAAATTCTTCCTGTTTACATGATTTTTGGGTAAATGTCAATGTTTGATGCATCGCGGGTGTTTCATAAGTACAAATATATTTCATAGTCAGAAACCTCATTCCAACTCCATCCATCCAGGATCATTCTTCTCTTTCACTAAAACCCCCACCAATTTCATCATTTCACAAGTAAACTTCTCCAAGCTTGTTGAGCAAATCCAACCATCTCCCAACCTAGGTTTTGAGTTCTAAAGTGATCCTAGGCACTCCCTTGCCTCATTCCATCCACAAAACACCTTCCCTAAGCCTTCCATCACCTTCAACACCCATCCTTTCTCTCGGTTGTATCATGTAGAAAGCGAGGGGATCTTGTAGATTTTCAGGACATCCTGTAGAACACATTAAGACATCCTGTAGGTTTTCCTGTAGTGGAATATTTTGAGCCAAATTGAGGGAAAAACATCTATGAAGCTAAAAAAGGGTCACCTACTAGTCTCCCCAACCTTCTAAGAATTTGTCATCATCCATCAGCCACCTGCCACATCACCAAAAGAGACTAGCTTTCACACTTTCACATAAAAAAGGACAAAAAGAAAAACATAATTATTTTATTCATTTACATGCAAAATAGTAAAATGTTTGATGCTTTGAATCTGTATGCTTAGGATAGTAGAAATGCATATATGTTAACTTAGAAATCTTTTGAAGCATGCCTCTTAGCAGTTAGTTAGAAAATGGTGTGTTTTAGCATTTGATTTCAGTCTTTTTCCTTACCGCAGTAGACAAGCTTTCACTTAGAATAGATTTCTCCTTCCCTCATTGGTAATCAAGCTTCTTCAAAATCCATAGAAGTCTAGTTTTAAAAACCTTAGTGGCCTATCGCTAGCTTAGCAGTGATAACGAGCAAACCCATCATATTTACTTAAGTATACAACATGATCACCTCCAAGTTTGTACGAACCCCGGGTTTATAAAGTGAAGTTGGTAGCCCCAAGAGTTGTGGCATTATTGCTGAAATACTAGTGCTCAACACTTTTTGGTGCTATTGTTGGGGAGGTTTCTAAGTAATATGTGATTACTTCTTTCTTTCTTCCATTTCTTGTCTCTGATATTCTACTATTAGTTTCATTTCTACAAAAGTAATTTAGTTTGCTTTCTTTCTTATTTTACATCCTTTTCTTTCCTTTCCATTCTACAAGTAAGATTTCATTCAAGTAGTTAGTTTTCATTCAGTTAATTAGTTTTCATTGAGTCTGCAATTTCAATTATGCAATTATTTTCAAATCTTGAAAAAAACACAAAACAAAACAAAAGCACTTCTTTCATGACTCATAGGAATAGGGATAACTTAGGGAAATTTGTTCCAAATACCCCCACTGCTTCAAACAACCAAACTTCCCTCTTCTTCAGTGGCTGTGAATTGGAGGAACCCTTAGGTGAGAAACAAGAGATATTAGAAGAGCCTACAGGGGGGTAAGAAGAAGAAGAAGAAGAAGAAGAAGAAACCATTACAACTAACCCAATGGATGAAAATAGAAATGACAGAGAAAATAGAGAAAGAGTTGAGGGTTCCTTCCCCATTATGGAAACTAATGGGGGTACCAAGATGAAGAATATAAGCCCCTCTACCCTTTCTCATTTCCATAGTCTGACCTCCGAAGATCCATACACTTTCTTGTTTGAGTTTGTTGTTATATGCAAAACCTATGATTACACCAATGATGAGCAGAAGTTGAAATTATTCCCATCCACCCTCAAGGATGCATCTTTGTGTTGGTTCATGGGTTTACCTAGGCATAGCATCACAACTTGGGCTCAGATGCAGTAAGCCTTCAACAACAAGTATCGAGACTACTACAGGTTTAAAGACACTAAAGATGAATTTCTTAGGATGACCTTAGGGCATGACGAATCCCTAGAGGATTATGAAGAAAGATTCCAGCTTAGCTACAAAAGGGCGAAGTGCACACTTGAACCTAAGTCACTGAAGTTAGTCCTACTTCGAGGGGTAAGGGAGGATCTTCTCGATACCCTAAATCTATTACCAAGAGGAGACAGCTACTAGCTACCCTATGGAGATATCAAGATTGTTTTTAGAAACCATTCTAGGGCAGCTAGGAAAAAGGGTAGGGGTAGTCAACCTATGGTTAGTCCATCCTCTTCCAATACATCCATCGAGGGTGAAATTGGAAACATGTTGGAAGATTTCAAGAGTGAGATGCTGCAAACCCTTTCCCTACAGATGGACACTATGCACATTAAGAGAAAATTGGAGGAAACAAAGAGAGCCTTAGCCATTTTATACCCTATATGGATAAGGACGCACCCTAGGAATGAATGTCCATTAAACTTGATTGAAGTTTGCTCAGCTTGTGAAAAAACAACACTCCAAAGACAAGTGCATTTCACTACCTAGACTAAAAGTTGTATATCAGGGATGTGAAGGAATGACTAAACAACTCTGCTACATAAATAAAATGAGACCTCATGGGCCTCGACCATACTAGTAGGGCATGCAAGGGCCATCCCATGCATATTACAACCCCAATGAGAACACATCCATTCCCTCTTGGGGCCCCCCTACTCATCATTCCTGGTCTACACCTCCTCCTTGGTCCTTTGCACCTAAGTATCATTCTGTGCTAACCAGCCAGTCATTTCAATCATATGCTCTGTCGCAGCCTCAGTGGAATGCACCACCCCAGGGGTGGAGCCCCCCATACAACAATTCTCTAGATTTATTGCCTTCACCACTTCCTCAACCACAAATGTTATGCCCTACTCCACCTAAACAACCCCATATTCCTGCCCAGCCAAATTCAAACCCAAAAAATAGACAATCATATCAAGTATACAGTGGATAGACATCCTATCTTGCTTATGTTGTGGAGATTCAAGAAATGAACCTGAGATCTAGGAGAGTACTCCTAGACAACCAACCTCTACCTCCACCTACGGAGAGTGAAGAAGAAAGAAAGGAAATCATGTCTAAAGTAAATCCACCACCCTTTCCTAAGAGATTAACTCAACCAATCCAACCTACCCAGAAGAGACCGAACTTCTGGGAGAATTGAAAAATATATGTGTCAAAATTCCACTTCTCGAAGATATAAAAGATGTACCTATTTACAACAAGTTGATTAAGGAGAATTGCTTCAAACATCCATGGAGGAAAAAAAGAGATGCCCCTACCATTAATATCATTAGACACCTGTGTGACTTAATGCTGGGGCAGGTAATTTGCTCAAAGTATTTGGACCCTTAAAGCCCTGTAGTAGATGTGCACATCAATGGCACCATTCTCCCACACACTTTCATTGTTCTTGGGGTTGCCATTAATGTGATGACCAAGAACTCCATGCTTAAGCTCAACCTCCAGGGTTCATTGAGAAATACCACAACAGTCCTGTAACTTTCAAATCATTCCACAGTGACCCCTGAGGTGATTTTGGATGATGTGATTGTCTCCATTGATTCTTGGGAGTACCCTACAGATTTCCTAGTTCTCCAGCCTAAGGCCAAGCTTAATCGTACCCTCTCATCCTTAGGAGGCCCTGGTTAGCCACTGTCGATGCCCACATTAGTTGCAGGGTTCAAAATATGACCATAAAAAATGGGCATATGTCCAAGCAGTTGGTCCTATACCCTCCTTCCCAACCATCTCTATAACATGACTTACCTTTATGGTTGGAGCAGGAGGAAGAAGATGTAGTTTATTTAGCCCAACTCTATACCTTAGAAAGAACCATCGGAGGAGGACAACCCGATGAAGATGATTTGATTGAACACATCCTCCAAAGTCCAACTCCAAGCACATTGTCCTTAGAAGAACTAGTAAAGGAAACCTAGAAAACAACCATCAGATTCATCTATGCTTAGCTGATTGAAACCCTACCTATGTCAAAACCATAGAATTGAACCGTGAGAGAACTTTTAAAATCAGCCCATCTCCTTATGTACAACAAGAAGAAAATTTTTGCAACATGCTAAATGAACATCTGGATCTCTTTTCTTGGAGTTACAAAGAAATGAAGGGAGTGCACCCCTCGGTGTGTACTCACCACATTTATATCAAAGAAGGTTGTAAACTAGTCTGACAACCCCAAAGGAGAATGAATCCAAATTTCAAAGAATATAGTTAAAGAAGAACTGAAAAAGCTGCTAGAGGCAGGATTCATTTACCCTATCTCAAACAGTGAGTGGGTCTCTCCTTTGGTGCTGGCTCCAAAGAAAAATGGGAACCAGAGGATTTTTGTTGATTACAGAGAGTTAAAAAAGGCACAAAGAAGGACCATTTCCCTCTACGTTTCATTGACCAAGTGCTAGATGGCCTAGAAGGGAATTTGTTTTTCTCTTTTCTAGATGGGTTCAGCTAATATAATCAAATCTAGATCATCCCGGAAGACCAGGATAAAACCTGCTTCACCTGTCCTTGGGGTACTTTCGACTATAGGGTCCTTCCTTTTGGCCTATGCAATGCCCATGCCACTTTCCATAGAGCAGTCTTGAGTATCTTTGCCGAGCTAGTCCATGATGCAACAAAGATTTATATGGATTATCTTACACCCTATGGGTGTGATTTCCAGGAGGCTCTGTCCAATTTAGGTAAGGTGCTAAACAAATGCATTGAAATGAACTTGTTCCTTAGTCCTGAAAAATGTGAGTTCTTGATGATTGAAGGGACTGTTTTAGGTCATTCAATATCCTAGCAAGGCTTGTAGGTGGACCCAAACAAAATAGCCATCATCCAAAGGCTCCCACCTCCAAAAAAGTAGAGAGATGTCAGAATTTGTCTAGGCTTAGATGGATACTGTTGGAGGTTTATAAAATACTTGAACAAGTTAACTTCTACTTTATTTGGGTTGTTGGCCAAGGACTCTGAGTTTGTATGGTCAAAAAGTTGTCAAGAGGCCCTCGACACCATGAAGGACAAGTTTACCACTGCACCTATTCTTCAAGGCCCAAATTGGGCCCTTCCTTTTCATATACATGTTGATGCCTGACATAAAGCCATAGGAGAAGTTCTAGAACAGTTAGATGACCAATTGCCTTATGTCATTTACTTTATGAGTAAGAACATGTCAAAGGCTGTACTAAACTACACAATGACCAAAAAGGAGCTCATGGTTGTTGTGCATTCATTTGAACAAATCTAGGCATTACATTACACGTTATCAAACATTTGTACATATTGACCATGCTGCAACTAAATATATAGTGAATAAACCTAATGTGAATGCATGGATTATTAAATGGTTACCTTTATTTCAATAGTTTGATCTAACTATTATTGATAAGCCTCACAAGGAAATTGTTGTTGCATATTTTCTATCTAGATTAACTTTTCCTGCAAGGGAGGAAGGAATGGTTAATGATCAGTTACCGGATGAACATTTATTTGCCATTTCAATTCTCTCTCCATGGTTTGCTCACATAGTAAACAATTTGGTGTTCGCACAGTTCCCACCAAGTTTTTCCTCCAAAGAGAAAAGCAAGATTGTGAGGAAGAGTGCCCCATACACTTGGATTATGGGAAACCTCTTCAAAATAGGCCTAGATCAAATTCTGAGAAGATGTGTGAGGGAGGGGAAAGTTTTTGACATCCTTCTGACCTGTAATGATGGGCCTTGTGGAGGTCACTTTACATCCAAGAGGACAACATTCAAGGTGTTACAAACTAGTGAATATTTTCCACTCTTCATAAGGATGTGAGAAGATATACTAGTGAGTGTGGTCGGTGCCAAAGGATGGGAAAACCTACTCCAAGGGATGAAATGCCTCTGCAACCTCAAGTGAATTTCAAGCCATTTGACAAGTAGGGCATGTATTTCATTGGAGTTGTTGATCCTCCTTCTAAGAAAAAGCAGTACATCATTGTGTGCACTAATTATTTGACTAAATGGGCTAAAAGCAAGGGAATCAAGGCAACAAAAAAGGAGAAGGTGGTTGAGTTCTTAAGGGAACTAGTCATTGATCAAGGCAGCCAGTTTACAAGTTTGGGTACACTAGAGAACTAGTCACTGATAAAGAAAACTAGTTTACATCCAACATGATTGAAGACTTCTTAAGAGAGCACAAGATAAAGCATAGAACCTCCACTCACGATCATCCACAAGCTAATAGGCAAGTGGAGGTGACCAACATAGTGTTGGAGGGCATTCTGACCAAATTATTTAGCATTATTAGAAAAGATTGGGCAGATAGATTAGTTGGGGCCACTTGGGCCTACAATACCACATGGAAAACCACCACTCCATTCACACCCTATGAGTTGGTCTATTGAAAGAAGGCCCTGCTATCCATTGAATTTGAGTACAATACATTGAGTATGGCAGCCCAACTAGATCTAGATCTCAGCAGTGCACAAAAAGAGAGATTGCTCTAGTTGAATGGGTTACATGAGTTCAGAATGAAGGCCTTCCTACACACAGAGGTGACTCAAATTCATAGGAATATCTAGCATGAAAAGAAAACCAAGGACAAGAAATTTCAAGAAGGTGATTGGGCATTGTTATATGATTTCATATATAAAGACTTTAAGGGAAAGATAAGGACTAGATGGTTAGGGCCTTGTCATAGATAAATGTCATCATAATGGTTCAGTGCATATTAGAACCATAGATGTAAAGGCCATTCGTTTACTTGTTAATAGACATATATTGAATGTTTATAAGAGGCCATTGTCAAAGCAGGAGTTCATTGATGATATCAGCAAAACAATGATGGTGGTGGAGCAAGTCTCAACTCCTACCTCATCAAGTCATTGAGAAAAAATAAAAAAGAAAAAAAAAAAAAAAAAATGAGAAAAATGAGGAGATTCAGGTGAAAACCTCCATGAGGCGCCTGAGTCCCATTGTTGGGTTGAAAACCTCTTGAGGCGGCCCAATGGTGCCAAAAAAAAAAGAGAAATAAAAATATCTCTCGTTGAAAACCTCTCTTGAGGCACTAGGGCAAGTAGTTAGGATGAAAATCTCTTGGACATAGACTAGTTGTTTTCATTAAGAAAAAGAGAGAGAGAGAGAGAAACGAAAAACTATGAAAATATTGTTTGCAAGTCAGCAGGAGGACGGTCAGAGCTACAAAATAGAACCAAAAGGGATTTGTCCAACACATGTTTTTATTTCTCCATTCATTATCTTTCATCATTCCATCATTCCCTCCATTTTTCCACTCATTTACCTCATTTTCAAAGGGTTCTATGTTTTCTACAGGATTCCCTCTAAACCTACATGATTCCCTGAAAACCTACATGATGATCTTGTAGGAATTACAGTGGCTTGGGAATCCTAAAGGAAGTGATCCTAGAGTAAAGCGATGACCTGCCCATTTAAAAAAAATAAATTCATACTTCACCATCTCATCACCATACCTCTCTCCACCATAATCACCCCAGCATTCATAAAAAAAGTCAGTGTCAAAAAAAAAATCAGTTTTCAAAGAAAAAACACATAAAAAAAAAGGATGAAGATAGAGAGAAAGGGGACAACACTTGAAGGATATTTTCCTCATTTACAAATCCCTATACCCATTCTCTTCCCATGCCAACCATCCTCAAGCTCCAACAGTAGAAAATGATTAATAATTTTTAGGGAGAAGCAACTACATGACATCCTATGGGAAATTGTGTAGCAGCCTATCCCACAAAAAAAAAATCATAGGTTGCAATCAGCTTCAGGCATGGAATATATAAAGGTAGAAGAAGCTCCTCCAGAGCCTAGGAGAAATATTAGGATCATCATCATCAACACCAAGTATTTGCACATCAAAGAATATCATCAAAGGACAATAAAAAAACAGGAGAAAAGCACATGCAGCCAACACACAACGAAGACTTCATTCTTCAACAAACAACATGAAGGCATCATTGCCATAGGTAAGTAGCTCGCTTCCACTCTCTTGTTAGCAAAATGTGATCAAAAGATGTAAACATTTTGAAGGAGTTGGTGTTAGGATATTCCGACACATAGGAATAGTTAAGTATAACTTGGTCTAGTATAGAGTTAGGTAAAGTGTGTTTCTTTACTATGTACATTTGTAACTTACAATCCGACGGTCACGATATGTAGTGATCCGACGGTTCATTCTCTCCTCAGTATTACCGACACTTGATCCGTGGCTTGACACCCAATTGGTCCATGAATTCTATTTAAAGCGCATGGAGGGTCATTTGTAGGTTAACCGTGCATGAGAGAAGCTTATGTAAATTTTCATTCTTTTATTAATAAATTGCCTGTAGTAGCCACGTTGGCGCAGGCCGTGGATTGTTTTCCTCTCTGAGGGTTTTAACCACGTCAAAATACTGGTGTATTGATCTGTGATCTGTTTGTGAGCGGTGTCCTTTTGGTGTTTTGTCTAAGGAACTTAACCTGTAAATTCCTACATGGTATAAAATCTATTTGAGGTCCGCGTCCGTTGTTGATCCAAATCTGAAGCCAGTAGAACTGCATACGACTGCCATCTCCTAGATCTGCTATTTCTGATTGCTTTCGGGCTGAGAGGACTGCTCTGTTGTGTTGGGAGCATCTGTTCCAGTGTGGAACCCCTTTCGTTTCACGTGAAAAGGTTTCTGGTAGCCCTAGCTGCGTCATTTTTTAGATCTGGAGGTATACAGTGTTTATTTGCAGTTTACTGTTATTTTCTCTCTGTTTATTTCGGTTTCGGTTTATTTAGCTATTTCTTTTACCGGATCTATACCTTTCATTTCTGCGTATGCTCTTTGCCCCGCGAATCTGTGCGATCTGGGCAAATCAGAAATAGAAAGGAAGATTTTTTCTCATGCGTATGCTCTTTTCCCTGCACCTTAGTGTGATCTCAGAAAATTAGAAACATTGAGGAAAATATTTAGTTTCCGGGTAAAGCTAACATTAAGCCGTAAGGCTTGTTTTTTTTTGCATGTCCGTGTTGGGTTTTGTGTTTTTGTTTTGTAGGAAGAAAAAGAGCTTTCTCAAGCAAGCAC
>APFE031736933.1:198210-215693 GCA_000404065.3 Pinus taeda
ATGGTCAGTTTAATGATGTATTATGTGTTCCAACCTTATCCAGCAACCTTCTATCTGTATATCAGATAACTCATTCAGGTGTAGGTAAAATTGTTGAATTTTCACCTCATGATGTTGTAATCAAGGATCTAAGAGATCCTAAACAGATTCTAGCTACTGGTATTGCTGATCATTCCACAAGGTTGTATAAGTTTCACAACTTTGGGTCATCAAATCTTCCCTCAGTATTTGTTGCTCATAATGATGAAGTGAGCAAACTTTGGCATGAGCGATTTGGTCACTAAGACTATCGCTCCCTTCAGCATCTATGTAAAGAAAATATGGTGACAGGTCTTCCTATGGTATCTTGCAGAGATGGTGTTTGTTCCGGATGTGTACTCGGAAAACATCATCGGGACAGTTTTGAAAAAAGTGCCTCTTGGCACGCCTCAGCCCCTTTACAGCTTGTGCACAGTGATTTATGTGGTCCACTTCCTGTTGCTTCATTCTCTGGCTGCAAGTATTTCTTAACTTTCATTGATGATTTCTCAAGACGCACTTGGGTATACTTCTTAAAACTCAAGAGCGAAGTATTTAACACATTTTTGGCCTTCAAAGCCTTTGTTGAAAAACAATCTGGACATCAAATTCTTAAGCTAAGAACTGATAATGGTGGAGAATATGTTAAAAACACTTTCATCAACTTTTGCACCGAAAATGGAATTCAAATGCAACACACTGTTCCATACACTCCACAACAAAATGCTGTAGCTGAAAGGAAAAATCGCACCTTAAAGGAAATGGCTAATTGTATGCTGCAATCTAAAGGACTCAGTCTTAGTTTTTGGGCCGAAGCAATTAATTGTGCAAATTATATAATAAATGGCACTCCTACTAAGGTTCTAAAGAATATCACTCCAGAAGAAGCTTGGAGTTCCATTAAACCAGATGTAAGTCACTTTCGTATTTTTGGAAGTGAAGCATGGGCCCATATTACAGATGAAAAGCATAAAGCTTTAGAACCTAAGAGTGAGAAATGTACTTTTGTTGGATATTCTGAAGATGTAAAAGGTTATAGACTTATTCCATTTAAGGCCAAAAATGTTATCATTAGAAGAGATGTAAAATTTGATGAAAATAAATCGGCCTGCGAGCCTAGTCGGCGGATGTGCCACCTCTTCCTATCTCTTCTACTTTTGAAAACATTTCTTCTTCAGATGATGAAAGTGAGGATGACAATCCTCCCCCACCTTTCAGCTCCTTCACTTCCAAAATGGGTCCAAGCTACCCGAGATGCAGCAGGTGATCTTGCCGGTGATCCTACCGATCAACGTCGTACCCGTTCTCAGTTTGAAAGAGCCTCTTCTTTACTGGCTCAAGTGTCAGCAAATTATGATCCTGACACCTTTGAAGAAGCTTCAGGCCATCCATATTGGGACGCAGCTATGAATGAAGAATATCATTCATTATTGGCAAATGATACATGGGATCTTGTTCCTCTACCAAAGGGGTTTACAGAACTAATTATGGGCCAGATGGGAAAGTTGATAAACATAAAGCTTGACTTGTTGCTAAGGGCTTTTCACAAGTTGAAGGAATTGATTATAGTGAAACCTTTTCCCCCGTTGCCAAAATGAACTCTGTCCGCCTTGTTCTTTCCCTTGCTGCCTCTTTCAAATGGGAAGTCCATCAGATGGATGTTAAATCCGCTTCTGCATGGGGACTTGCATGAAGAAATCTACATGGAACAACCTGTTGGGTTTATACAAACAGACTCCAGCCTTGTATGTCATCTCAAGAAATCCCTTTATGGTCTCAAGCAAGCTCCTCGGGCATGGTATGCCAAAATGGATAGTTTTCTTTTAGAATCTGGATTTTCTAGGTGTCATTCTGATAATACTTTCTACACCAAGAAAGAGGGAAAGTCTCTTATCATTCTTGTTCTTTATGTTTATGATCTTATCCTCACTGGTAGTGATCCCAACCTTTTTAACCATGTGAAGTCTAGCCTTAAAAAGAAGTTTGAAATGACAGACTTAGGAAATTTACATTATTTATTCGGTCTTCAAGTCTTGCAGTCCAAGGAAGGTATTTTCCTCTCCCAATCCAAGTATGCCTGTGATCTTCTACACTTTTTTCACATGGAAGATTGTAAGCCAACTCCTTCTCCCTTTCAGTCTGGAGTCAAAGTTTCAGTCAATTGTACTTCCCCTGAAGTTGATGCTACCTTATATCGTCAACTTGTCGGTAAACTTTTGTATTTAACCCATACTCGTCCTGATCTTTCCTTTGCTATTGGCCTTGTTTCTCAGTTTATGCAAACCCCACTGAAATTCATTGGAAAGAAGCTAAACGAATACTTTGTTATGTTTGAGGTACAGTTCAGTTTGGCATTCATTACAGTGCTGAAGCATCTCCTCTATTGGTTGGTTTCACTGATTCCGATTGGGCTGGTGACCCTGATGATCGGAAGTCTACTGCTGGTTATGTGGTCACTCTTGGTTGAGGACCTATTACCTGGGCTTGCAAGAAACAGGCTGCCATTTCTCTTTCTTCAGTAGAAGCAGAGTATCGTGGTGCCGTAGAGGCTAGTAACGAAGCCTTGTGGCTTCGTCAGATCCTATCAGAGTTTGGCTTTCAGCAGCAGCATCCGACTACACTTTGGTGTGATAATCAAAGTGCCATTCAGCTTTGCAAAGATCCAGTTCAGCATCAGCGCAGCAAACACATTGAACTTCACATGCACTTCATCAGAAAGCTCATTCATGACCATGTTCTTGAAGTGCAATATTGTTCAACAGATGATCAGGTTGCAGACATCTTCACAAAGGCTCTCACACAGGCGAAGTTCACTAAACTTCGATATATGCTTGGAGTTCAGGAAGTTGTCACTAAGGGGGGATAGGCTCTAGTGCCTCCTTCCTTCTCCTATTGTGTCATATTTGTAAATCCTTCAATCCTATCCCAAGTTGTTCTTAAGGCGGGATGTTAGGATATTCCGACACATAGGAATAGTTAAGTATAACTTGGTCTAGGATAGAGTTAGGTAAAGTGTGTTTCTTTACTATGTACATTTGTAACTTACAATCCGACGGTCACGATATGTAGTGATCCGACGGTTCATTCTCTCCTCGGTATTACCGACACTTGATCTGTGGCTTGACATTCGATTGGTCCATGAATTCTATTTAAAGCGCATGGAGGGTCATTTGTAGGTTAACCGTGCATGAGAGAAGCTTATGTAAATTTTCATTCTTTTATTAATAAATTGCCTGTAGTAGCCACGTTGGCGCAGGCCGTGGACTGTTTCCCTCTATGAGGGTTTTAACCACGTCAAAATATTGGTGTATTGATCTGTGATCTGTTTGTGAGCGGTTTCCTTTTGGTGTTCTGTCTGAGGAACTTACCCTGTAAATTCCTACAGGAATAAAGAGCATGAAACTCTCCAAGTGCATCACAACAAGTCTAATCAAGAAACACCTGTAATATAGTCTGATGGCATGAAGTGAACAAGAGTTATGACAAGTAGTGCCCCTGGGGGTGGTTTCAAGAAATAGTCATTTGGGGGATCAATGACTCTGATTTGGCCCAACACCACTCCAAGGTAAAACCTCTTACCAGCGAAGGTTCCCCCGAGGCGGGTAAGTGGGTTCCATGGATCTTATCGATGTAAGAAAGCGAGCCAACTATCCCTCATCATCATCCATCCATCTCACCCTTATCCATCCATGTCACCTCCCTGCTCCCATGCCACCCGACACCTCATTCCTCCATACCTTTTTGTTTATATTTTCATAACTCTCGTTTTTTCCCGCTTTATCATCCGAAAAACCCCTTTTTCACCCATTTCATCTATTTTGTTTATTGTTTTCACTCTAGTTTCTAGTTTTAATTGTAGCGAATTGGTCACAAATAATATAGGTAATCATAGACCCCGATTATCCTCCTTTTAATTTAAATTGGCCAAAAAAGTTTCTTTAGCCAAGTCATCTACTCATATACCTTTAATGGACATTGAAAGGGATATTTTTTATTTTGTGTCACCTAAATCTAATGGAAATTCATCAAAACTTGTTAATTAGTCAAACTAAGTTAGAACTATCACCACGGGTAGTAAAATCTAGTCTTGGTGCTGAAACTATCCCCCACACATACCCTTTCCTTGAATTTATTAGTTGGCTTACCTCATCCTTATATCCCTAGAAGTTTTATGTCATGAACTAAATGGGTGAAAATATTTTATAGATCTCCTCTTTGTTAATCCATCAAGGCTTATATTTCCCACATTCAGACATTTATATGAAATTCACTGATGAATTCCTTTTTCCTGTGTATCACATCCTTTCTACAGAGGATACAAACAAACTATTTTGTCTCCTTTTTCCTCCCATTGCCATGCTTTCTCCAGAGTCTACAAAGTTCCATATAACTTCTTTTTATGAGAATGTAAAGTTAATTTTGTTTGTGATTATGGGTGATCTGGGAAGAAATGAAACCTCAGTCATCAATTGTCAAACCCTAGGGTTTTTCCATCTGATGATGTAAGCTAATGTTATGTTGGATATTCCTACTTATTGGGAGCATTCCATTAACCTAAAACTTCTAAATTTCAACATTTCTGGGTGCTTTAGGTTCCCCTCTTTAATAGTCTACCTCTTTCTATATGCACATGTGGATCAGTTTATGGATTTAGGTCTGAACATTATTGATTCAAATAAGCAAAAACAAACTATTGTGAATTGGACAGACATTGTCAGATGCAAAGAAAATAATGAAGGTTTCTCCTACTATATTTCTATTTTCATGTTAGTAGTGTACAAAATTATAAATAACATATCCACTCCCATAATTATGTTGGAGGCTCAATCTTTGTTACATTTGAGTAGAGACCTCAAGGTTCGTGACTGGTATTTATTTGAAGAACATGTAGAGATAAGGTTAATACCACCATACAATCTTCCTATTTTTGTGCGAATGATGATTTTTTCATTAGAACTCATTAGGTAGAGTTTGAATGTCAACCAAGTCCACTTTGTCCTAGTGAGAAACGAGTTTTTGTTCAAGCTTCTAAGAACAATAGGCCCATTCATTATAAATAACATGCAAGTTGTAGAAGAGATTGAGAGGATGATGCAAGACATGAATTTTCAAGATGCAGAGAGATGGAGCAATGATCCACACCAAATAATTTCTAAAAGGAGGCTAGAAATATCATGTGCTCCATACATTCATGAAGTGAGACCATAAATAGAAAAATTAGAAAATCACAGTATGGTAGAGACACATGAAGGTGTGGATGTGGAAACACCTTTACGTATAGAGAAGAAATTGAAGAGAAATGTTATAGATATCATAGACATTTATGGGGAAAGTTCTCAGACCAACAAGAAAGAAAAAAATTAGAGAGGAGAGATAGAGTTTTCACAGTTGATAGAGAGGCCTTCAATCGAGGTTGGATTCTAGCAGAAATTGGGAGGTATAAGGTGTGCACCCCCACCTCCAATCCCAAACGAAGAGGATTTATCTTCCTTAAATACTTTGAAGGAGATATTTCAACAAATTGAAGAGAAGAATGATAAGGTGAAAAGTAATGTCATGACACAATTATAAGTTTAATAAATCTCTAGCTATCAGAGCAGGCTCCTCTCAACCATGGATCTTGAGAGGAACCAGTTGAAATTATATTTTACTCATGTAGTCTCCCAGTCCATTTCTTCTAGTATGGATTTCAGGACTATGAATATTTCTATCAATACCAAATATATTCCACTATTACACAAAATAAATTCGTACACGCAAATATGAGAGATAATTTACAATGACCTCAGTAAAACTTCCTTAGAAGAAAGTAAATCATAAGAAATTATGGGAAAAGTGATAGATCACTTGAAGCTTGAAAAAGAAAATTCCAGAGCTATTCGTTGAAAATAGAAACAAGAAATGTTAAAATAAAATCCAGAAATTCCAATTTAATTTTTCCTCGAATTAAATTGTGAATTAAAATTGTAATTCTTTTCTCATAGCAACTTGTAATAGTTAACTAAGTTAATTTGAATTAGTTAACTTAGGAATTTTGAGTTGGAAGTCTTTTGGAAGTCATGTATATGTTCTCCCTAAGCTTTAGGGGTCCAGGATGAGTTTAATTGAGAGTTGTAACTAGATAACTTATTTTATTGAGTTATGTTAAGTTAAATTATTTCTGAGTGTTTGTGGAACTAATAAAGGATTAGCAGTTAGTTAGTGCACTGGTGCATCCACAAGTGTTACTCTAGTTAACTGAATATTCCTTCATCAGAAACTCATGCATGTCGATTCTGAGAAAGACGCAGTTGAGACTAGAGTGCAGGGACATTGTACTATCAGTTGTATGATTTATTAAGTTGTATAGATCATGCATGCAATCATGAACTGGACCAAGTTTGGATTCCGCAGTTTTGGAAGCAATGGATTCCCATTAATATGGGCTATTCAGCCATAGGAATTGCACAATATCAGGGGCTTGGAGAGTAGTAGAAGAGGCTAGATATTGGCTTGAGCTTGCTTGTGAGCAAGGAGATCGATCATACTAAGTGATGGGATTGTTCTTGTAAGAACAAGCATTGTATTATCATCTTGATTTCTGATTTAATGCAATATAGATAGCAGGGGTTTTGAGCTGTGGCTTTTCTTGGATACATATTGTGTTATGTGCCATTGATATTCTTCCTCTTGCTGATTATTCTTTTCATCAATATTTATGGGCTTCCGTTGTAAAGAGTAGAGTAGATTCTTGTCTTGTGTTTTAGCAAATTACATGAGCTCTTGAATCTACAGGAAAATCTACATGGTATTAGAGTTGAGAACAATATACTAGAGGAGATTTTGAAGTTCTTGTTCAGGGTTATAGGTGAAATTCGAATTTGCATTTCATACTTCAGGATCGACTGATGGTGTTCTACGATTTGCGGCTTGAGTATGCCTTAGATGGAATCTCAAATTATATAGACTCGAAGGACATGATGGAGGCCATGTTGGAGGATAATGGCTTAAAGGAATTCATTAATAAGGGAATTCCTAAGCCACCTGGATAAGATGCTTATAATTTGGCTGAATGGAAGAAATGTCTGGCAAGGGTGAGGCAGATAATCCTTGAGGGAGTTGGAGACCACATTATCTCGAGTCTCCATGGGAAGGAAACTCCACATGCTATGTGGAAAGCATTGAAGGGCCTTTTCCAGAGCAACAATAACCATAGGAATTTGGCACTGAAAGCTAAACTTTGAAAAATCAAGATGGAGGCGAGCGAATCAATTCCAAATTACTTGACCAAGTTGACTCATTGTCGAGATGAACTTGGAAGTGTTGGAATCACTGTTGCTGAGGATGATATGGTGAGCCTAACACTTTTAAGACTCCCAAAGAGTTGGCATAGTTATGAGAACTTTGTCAATGGGAGGGAGAAGCTGCTAGATTGGGAATGAATGTGGTTAGATTTGGTAAAAGAGAAGTTTCTACAGAACACCAAAGATGGGACCTCTTCTAAGGATGTGGAAGAAGATTTTTCCTTAGCGAGTAAAACAAAGAATGCCAAGGGAAAGAAGTCCCAAGGTGAGTAGGGTGGAAAGAAGATGGAATTGACAAAAGTCAAGTGTTTTCACTGTCATGAGCATGGGCACTATACCAAGAAATGCCCATAGAAGGAAGCAAGCAAGAAGGAGTCTGTAGTAGTGGTAGCAGATGAAGCTCTAGCTTCACAATTTGCACTTGATTTCAATCTTATTGCATGCATGGCCAACACTGTCATGGGAGGCATGTGGCATCTTGACAATGATGCCTCGTTTCATATGACGGGGAACAAATATATCTTTAGTGATCTTGAGGAGAAAGACCTCATGAAGAGCATAGAGTTTGGAGATGAAGGGAGGTATAGAGCTACCAGAATCAGTACTGTTACCTTTCAGATGGAGTCTGGTTCCGCTCTCAAGATCATAGATGTGATGTATGTTCTAGGACTAAAGAAGAATCTTGTTCAATCATGGTATTGGAAGACCATGGCTATGATGTGGTTTTTAGTAAGGGAAAGGTTTTCCTTAGACACATTGCCATGGGATAGATGAAACAGATTGGTGTGCTAACCAAGAACATGCATGCAAAGCCTTGAGGAGCAAGGCAAAGGTTAGAGACTTGGTGTTTGAGAGGGAGAGTAAATTACCTCTCAACATGCAACCCCATAAGAAGCCTCATAAGCAGCTTCAGGAAGTTGTGGAGCAACCAAAGCTAGAGAAGTTGAGAGGAGACTGAGTGGAGGCATTCAATCATGTAGAGACCTGCAGTAGGGGGAAATTTTGAGCCAAGTGGGTAGAGGAAGCACATACAACGAGAAAAAATAATGGGGCACTTGGTGAGCACCATTATTGCAACAATAATGCTGCAAATCCTAGGCTTCCTACTTTACTTTTATCAACCCAATAGTTCGTAACAAACTTGGAAGCGGTGGTGCTGTATGCACAAGTACTAGTTCTTATTGCAGGCTGTCACTTGGTCAGCTGGTGCAAGATCACTAGGATCTCAAGCCAACTTCTATGGATTCCAGAAGAAACTCTATATGTGATGAAAGAAAGGAAAGCTTACTCTACAGAGGCTACTCTACTTGCAGAAAGGAAAATAAGACTGAAATGTAAAGTAAACCTAGCAAACCCTACTTAACCAACTAATCCTACTTTTGTAGAAAGAGAGATGAAAAACCATGAAATGAATGCCATTACCTACTTAGGAAGTAAACAACACCTACTCAAGCTATTTCTAGAAGTAAATGAGCAAAAAACATCTTTTTGGATTTTTGTGTATTTTTATGTGAAATTGTCATGCATGTAATTTATTTGATTGTGAATGTGGCAGCGATTAAGTGGCGATGGAGGGTGACTTTGGGATTTGAAGAGGTGTAGGATGGTGTGGATGGGTCTTAGGAGGTCTTAGGTGGCCTTCTGGAGGCTTTTCCCACAATCAGACTTCAAAAAGAAGCCTATAGGAAAATCTATAGGAGGTTGTAGTGGATCTACAGGAGGTCTATAAAAGGATAACGAGAGCAGTTTTGGAGGTTTTGAAGGTAGGAAAGTAGGTGGAAAGGGTAGATGAAGTCTAGGATGATGTGTTAAGGTGTCTAGGGTCCATAAAAAATGATTAGGAGAGAGAAAGATGGCCCGATTTTTTCAAGGAAAGAGAGGAAAGTCTATGGAAAAGTGCAGAAAACTAAGGCAGATTTGAAATGAACTCTCGGCAACCTGTGGGGAATAGATCAAAGAGAGATTGTGATGGTTGATTGGCCAACTTGTTGTGATAAGAGATTTTCTATCAGAGAACTGAAAATCAAACACTAAGATTAAGCAAGCAAGGAAACTAAGTACATAAAAAAAACAGAATTTTGCATCAAGCTAATCTAGATCAGGAACTATGGGAAGAAATGCTGAAGAACACTGTAATGAGAGAAAGAATGGAAGGAAACTTATTGCAAGAGAGAAATGAGCATGGTGAAAGAGATCTAAAGATAAGCATTAACCTTCTAATCAAACTACAACACTAGAAATCCTATGGAGAAGGAAAATCTATGTTTTTGTGGCAACAAGAGGGTCTTGGCCTCAGTTCATGGTCCCAAAGGGAGAAAAGGAGGCCAAGGCTCTGTTGATTTCGTTTTCTATCTTCTTTCTATCATTGTTCAACCTACTATGAAAAACTCAAATGGAAACAACCTTCTAAACTACCAAAAGAAACCTAATTTTAACCAAGAAATAAATTCATCTAACAACAACTAATTCATAAACTGAAACACAAAATAGAAATACAAACAAGAGGATCTTGGCTACCTGGATAGGGCCCTAACCCAAGAGCTTCAGCCCTCTGAGGTAACTTAGTGCTAGCTTGAAAAGGACTTCATATTTATTATCAAAATAATAATAGGATTACATGAAACTGTCAACAAAAATGAGCTCGAAGTTGAGCAGAGCAAAACAAAAATTCAAAAATTTGACTAACTTCCTAATGAGACCCTAGGCCTCTCTACTTATACAACTGAAGCTCCCAACAACTTCCTTAAAATCAGTGAGGCTTGGGTCCCAAACTTGAGATAAACAAAAGTTATCTTCCACTTGCTCGGTTGCCTCTTTAGTGCATTGATGTGGTTGTTTGTGCTTCGAGATGCATGATGGAGAATTCGAAGTGGGGAGTCATAAATGAGGGGGATACCCTCCTATAAATCCTCTCCCTTGTCTACTTCAAATTATTGCTGCCAATTTTCCATTAAATCTTTGACTTTATCTCCAAAATTGAACAAAAATCTGCATTAAACACATAATAGACTCCATGGCATAATGACCAACCCAACTCACTCCATAAGCATAAATATAATAAAAAACATGCAATAAGCTAAGAGAATGGTCGATTAAACTATGTTACGAGGCAAAATGAGCCCATATAATTACTCATTTATGGGGCTCATCATCACCCCCTTACTGAAGGTGTTTCTCATCCTCTGAGCAACTCAATCCATCTCCTCATCTTTGATGGCCCTGATGGCCTCCCTGACATCCCATGCTTCTGATGTGAGGTCCTCTTCTTTGTCATGGAATCCTGCCTTTCTATCCACCTCTTCCCACTACTGTTGTTCTTCTTCCTCTTTTCTACCTTCTAGCAGGCCTAACAGCAGTGGGGGACTCAATTTGAGGCCAATCCAATTGACCTTCAAATTCTACATAGAGAACTTGTACAATGGAACTCTCCTTAATTCTTCTTCCATCCTTGTTGAGGAGTGATACTCCATGATCTGCAGACTATGTGGTAGGGTGTTCCACTTCCTCATACAAGCATGAATATAGTCTTCCCCAAGTAACCTTTCCATGTCCTCAAAAAGTGCAATGGCCTGAGCCTGATCATTGATATACTTAGGGGCAATTTGGGGATTATTTGCAAGCAACTGGTGTGTGCTGATGAGAGCCATGGGGTCCAATGGCTCAACTCTGATCATCAAGGGTTCATTTAGCTCCTTTATCATCAACTTCCTTATCTCTGCTGCCCTTAACTCCTCATGATTCATCCATGATGCCATGGACATTAGTTGTAGGTCCCCTAGCCTAGACTTGGGGTCCCACATGTTCATATCAGTGAGGGCCATGTTATGCAAATAGAACTATGCTATTTTTGCCTTGTCTTTTGCTGAACTTTGATCACATAGGTCCATAAACTATCTATAATCTTGGAAAGGCATTGTGCCTCTCTGTGCCAAAGTCTTTATCTGAAACTGCAACCATTGGTCCTTGAGGTATAATCCATATGATTTTTCTTGTGTTCTGCACTGTACTACCTCCATAGACTAGTTGGCCATGCATGCTAGTTGTGTCTCCCTCTCTTGCAGCTGTCTTCTAAGTAATGCATTTTCTATTTCCAAGTGTGTTCTTGTGATTGCCTCTCTATGTCTTACAACACTTAACTCCCTTTCCATTTCTATAATCTTGTTCTCCATGTGGTCAATATCCTCTACTCCCTTGGATTTGGCGATTTGCATCCACCTATGGCTCCTTATTCTCTTTCTCTAACTCAAAGAAAGGTGGGATTGCAAATTTCTGTGGAATGATTTCCCCCCCTCAAGAAGATTGTAGTAAGAGCCCAAAATAGGTTGGGGATCAGGTTCTTGAGTCTCTGTTGCTTCCTCCTTCCCCTGTGACTATCCTTCTAGTCTTTTTTCAAGTTTTTTGGTCTCCTGTAGACTTGACATGGTCTCCTATAGAACAATCTCTGCCTCCTGTAGAACCGTTTTTGAGTCCTGTAGTTGCACTCTTTCCTTCCAGGTGGAAGATCTGGGAGTCCCTCTTTCATATGTGATAGCGGTTTTAGAGGGATATTCTTCCCCTTTGACAGTGGGTGAATCTTCAATTACAATGGGCACTTTAGAAGAAGGCTGGGGCTTCCCTTGTTTGATCCTTGTGCTCTTCTAAGCCCTGAAATACATTGAGGTCTGCCTCTTACTCTTTTGTTTGGGTTTAATTGGGGTGCTGAGGGAAGCAAGAGCAGTTGCTGTCTCCCTTTCTAGGGTCTCAAGAGACACTTCTGTCTTTTCTGCCCCTTTTTCCTCTCCTTTCTTCTTCTTCTTTGTCTCTGCTGGTTTTGTTTCATTTTGTTCTGTTTTGGTTTCTTCCTCCTCTGTCTTAGTTTCCTCCTCTGTTTTGGTGTCTTCCTCCTCTGTTTGTTCCTCAATTTACTCCCCTTCTCCCCCTTGCTGCTCTTCCCCCTCACTATCAGAAGGACTGAGATCATATGTGAGGGCCTTTACATCATCTTCTGTTGTCATGTTTCTGAATATTTCCCATGCTATGGGGATTGTGAAGGTATGGAAGGCTTCTTCCACTAATAGTTTAATTAACCCATGGTGAGCCAACTAATCTGGACCTCCTGCCTTCAACATAATGTTGGATTCTATGAGGGATCATAGGAGAAAATTGGGGATGCTGAGTTTTCAGGGTGTTGGAGTGTCAATGCCATATCTCAGCTCATGGAGAAGTATGAAATGATAGCCATAAACTATGCTATACCTCCCTTCACAGGAAATATATTTGATAATCTGGTAACTGACCTCATCCCAAGGGTAAGGTATGCTTGTCCTTCTAATGCCATCTTTGTCTTCTACAAGATGTCCATTGTTTTGGAAGAAGTTTTTCTTGGCAGACTGTCCAATTGGCTTTTCATCTTTGCTCCAAGGTAATCCAAGAGGAAGGGTATTATAGACATTTTTGGGCACTTTAACCCCAATCATAAATGTTCACAAACTGAGGGCTCATAAGTCCCTAAAAGTGTTGCTTCACTACCTAAAGGAACAAGGACAGCTGATTACATCATCTCCCAGAAGTTCTCCACTAAAAACAGCTCATAAATGGTCAAAACTGGACCGTACTAAAAACCGAGTGCAGAGGGTGTGATGCATATCACCTTCCCAATGTACAAGATGTGATGCATACTGAATTGCTCCTTTGTAGGGTGCGATGGTCGGGAATGGACAAAAGGCAGGGACAAAATGCGAGGTGGAAGATCATGGAATCTTCCAGAAGCTTCCCCTCTGACACTTGCCTCTCTGTTTTCGACCAGGGATGAGTAAGAGATCATCATTCTCCAAGTGGAAGCAGGAACTATCAAGAGAGAGGACACTAATCAAGACCCCAAAAGATGACTCACCTCCCTATAATCATCTATATATGGATCCCTCATCACAGAGATCCAGGGGCTGGAATTTTGTATCTTATAGAGAAGTGTTGTTGGTTTTTTGGTGTATATTCATAGTGTTGGGTGATCTAAGCTTTACTTTAGGTGAAGAAGGGCCTTCTAGCTGCAGGATGATGGTGGGTCAGAACATATGGTTGTAATCCTCTTGCTACTTTTTATGTTAATAAAGCTATTCAAGTTTTTCTCCATATTCTCTCCATATTCTTGTGTGTTTACTTATATATGCATTTGTATGGTTAACACACATCTGGTCTTGTGTTATTTATGAATATAGATCTTTGTTATTTGATAGTAGTATGTTCCTATGATTCCACAGGTGCTCTTTGAAGCTGGCTAGATGAAGAAGAAGCAGAAAATCTCTATCAGGAAGGAAAGGAAATCAAGCGCAAGACTAAGGTTGGTCTCCTTGTTCCACTCCCATCTATTTTCATAAAGGAAAGCGAAAGTAGACTTTACTTATTTGTTTCTAAGATAGCTACCAGTCTTAGTGGGAATAGCAGCATCCGAGTGGACACTATTCCCGGTAACACACCGGCCGATCAAGAGAAGATAATCTTTATCTATCCATTGGGTACATTCGCGTACAAGAAGCTCCCTTTCAGGCTAAAAAATGTTGGAGCCATGTTTCACCGGGAAATTTCCTATGAATTTCATGACATTCACAGCATTGTCTAGCCTTACTTGGATGACCTTCCCGCTCATTCTCGTATGCATTGAGAGCACCCAGACCATCTTTAGCAAATTCTTCTATGCTGTAGACACTATAACATTCGGTTAGGCCCGCACAATTGTGTTTTTTGTGTAGAATCAGGACGACTCCTCAGCTTCATCATTTCCAAGGATGGTATTCGCATGGATCCACTAAAAATCAAGGCCATTGTAAATTTTCCCCCTCCATGCTCACTGCACTAACTCTAGAGCCTGCAATGAAAGGCCATGTTTCTCCATCGTTTTATACCCAACTATGCCGGGCTAGCCATAAGATTTACCCGGTTGCTCAAACAAGGAATGCCCTTTGTATGGGACAACGTGACCCAAAAATATTTTGATGATCTCAAGGCCATCCTCACAAATTCTCCTCTATTGCATTTGCTATACTATTATCGAGATTAATTCCTTTACCTAGTTGCATCCCATAGCACCATTGCTATCATTTTGGTTCAAGACAATGACAAAGGCAACGAACATGTAATCTACTACCTTAGTTGGAATCTCCTCGACACTGAAATGCATTATTCACATGTCGAGAAGTTGGCTTTGGCTATCGTTCAGGTTGTTCAATGCTTTCGGTACTATATCCTATTATGCATGACTACCATGATTTTTGAATGCAACCCTATGACCTATATCCTTACTCATCAATTGCTATGGGGCAAGTATTCTAAATGGATCGTAATCCTGCAAGAATTTGATTTGGTCTTCACTAAAGCCAAATCTATGAAGTCACTTATTTTCACTGAATTGATTTGTTCCCTTCCCTCCAAGGCTCCCCCTACTGGTGTAGATGAATAGCTTCCAAATGAGACCCTTTTCTTGATTAGCACCCTCGATCCATGATACGGTGATATCATCATGTATCTCCAAATGTCCACATTCAGTTTGTGTTGACTAAGGATGATCAGCGAAGGATCTAGCATCACTCCCAACCCTACCGTATTATTGTTGATACTTTATACCATGTCAGCATCGATTCAGTTCTTCGCCGATGTCTTACGATCGAGGAAGATAAAAGAGTTCTCAATGATTGCCACTCTAGGGCATGTGGTGGTCATATGTTTGGTTATGCTACAGCTCAAAAAATCCTTTGTGCTCGTTATTTCTGGTCATCTATCTTCAAGGACTGCATTCTTTTTATTAGCAAGTGCCATGACTGCCAAATTTACCAATGCAAGATGCACGCCCCATCTACTCACCTACACCCTGTCATTACCATTGGTCTCTTTGTCAAATCGGGAATCAATTATATGACATGTAACCCTTGTTCGGCGGGGAGGCATGGCTATATCATATTCGCTGTGGATTATTTCACCAAATGGGTCGAAGTGATGCCTACGTATTCTACAGATGGTAAGACAGCGCCTCAATTCCTTTTTAACCATGTTATTTCCAGATTTGGTAGACCCCAAGCCATTGTCATAGATCATGGCTCCCATTTCAGAGATTACATGATGGCTGAGATGACATTTGCATTGGGCTTTCACCACGATGGCTCAACCCCATATTACCCTCAGGCCAATGTCCAAGTTGAAGTCGTGAACAAGGTCTTGGTCACAATGCTTCAGCGTAGTATTGGGATGCACAAGTCAAATTGGCATCTCATGCTCTTTTCAGATCTGTGGGTCTACCAAACCTTAACAAAAGATGCAATTGGTTTCACACCATTCCAGCTGGTCTATGGTCTGGAAGCAACATTACTAATCGAATGCAATATTCCTTCACTCAAGTTAGCTATTGAACTCCTCCCCAAAACATCACCTTAAGAGGAATGCCTCCTATATTTAGAATGACTGGATGAGACTCACCATCCCACGACTTTGGTCATCGAAGCACAGAAGAAACAAGTCAAATCCCATTTTGATAAGTCAGTCTCCCCTTGTGCATTCTCTCAAGGTGATTTGGTGCTTCTATACAATCAAGCTAATTATAAGCTGGGGGCAGGCAAGTTTGAACCTATGTGGCATGGGCCCTACATCGTAAAATGCATTTTGTAGCAAGGAGCATATAAGATTATTTATTATGAAGGAAATTCTCTCAATAAGCCCCGAAACGAGCTTTACCTCAAGAATTACTATGCTTAGGTCACCTTGCATGGTTACTTGTGTGCAGTAGTGTGTCATTCGTTTTTTTACAGTGTGGTTTTTTGTGATAGTTTTCAAGTAGCTTTCCTATTTACTATACTTTTCTTACTTTGTAGATGTTTTCAACTCCCCACGTTGGATTCGCTGATGGTGCTTGCCGTAGTACCCGGAACCTATCATTTGCGGCATGGGATATATATGGCTCTAACGATGAGTTGATTGACCTTCAAGGTATCTGTCTAGGTCACACAACCAACAACATTGTTGAATATAGCGCGGTCATCGAACTATTGTCAGAAGTCATTGCTCTAGACATCAAAGAACTGGTTTTCAACCTTGGTCACACCTTGTTGTTATTCAACTCAATGAGTAATATTCCGTCAGAAACCATCAAATATTGAGAATGTATCTCCGTATTCGTCTATTGGAGAGGCATTTTGATTATATTACATATCATCATATTCCTAAATGCATGAATACATTAACATATGCATTAGTTAATCATGTGTTGGAACGACATTTACGAAACATGTGAAAGATTAAAAAAACCATTTGTACTATAGTAGATAGTAAAATACAACATATATATATATATATATATATATATATATATATATATATATATATATGGTGATAATGTCTAATACATCAAAACCCCAAAAAATAATATGTGTGTCGAAAATAACATTGGCAGCTCAGAGGCCTCATATATTCGTGGCACGCAGGTCTCAAAAAATATATGTGTTGGACCTAGGAACTAATAAACATGGTGATCGTGGTAGCATGATATAGCTTGTTCAACACGAGTTAGCAATTAGTGGATCTGCTTAGAGACTCCCAGAGTATGTCTCTGGTACTGACGAGGAATGTCTCCTACCCGAGCATACTTTGGGATACCATGAGTCAACCCCTCAAGGTTCCTCGCAATCTCCTCCTCATTTTCACTCCCTTCCTGATAAGGGGTGACTCCATCAATGGGGCAGGGGATGTGCTTGTGTTGTAGCTCTGATACCACTTGTTGTATATCTAACCCAAGATTATTATAAATCTGATAAGAAAGTATGAGACAATTCAAATAAACCCAGAAATAGATAGAAATGCTTTATTGATCAAACCCTTGAGGTAGGGCAACACCATACATTCACTCCTTAAGGAAGGAGAACACTCCACAAGCCATTCATACAAGACTATTTCTCTTCATCTTCATGTGGAGTCTCTAGCCTCTATATAGGCCTCATACATACAATACCATGCATCAATACCATGGTTTACTCATACCATCAACTAATACCATGGGCCCCTTACATTATGATTAACTACTTGTGGTCCCTTACATGATATGGGTTAACCACCTTATTCATTACTATGGCCCATCCCATTATTACATTATTACCTTGGGTACCTCCCTTGGTACCCCATATTATCCCCCCTAGGTATATAACATTCCACCCCCCTAAGCATGTT
>APFE031736944.1:0-13621 GCA_000404065.3 Pinus taeda
ATAGATATTAATTTAGTGTTTTTACATCAATTTTAGAAGAATCATCATCATGGTCTAGATATGGACCATCTATTCTATAACTATACTTAAATACATTAAATTAGGGAAATGATATTGTGTACTCTTTTTAAAAAACCCTTGAAATAAGACAAATTGACCTGCATGCATATTTAATCAAATTGAAAGAAACATGCTTCATGTTTGATGTGTTTGTTGAATTTTGTGGTCAAACAAAATGTCCAATGTGTCTACTATTTGGGTTTCCAGCTAGTCATTAAGGAACTAGTCAAAATGGCACTCTTGATTTTATTTGCAAGGTTATGGTAGGTGTGCTCCCTACTCAAGAATCTAATTCATCCATTACATAGTTATTGGAGGAGAAAACATGAAAATATCTTCCCAAATCTGATTGTATACACTATAATATTGAATGGAGTTGAGGGTTGCCTGGTGGGGGAAGTGCGATAATTCAGGTATGTTATGGTGTTTTTGGAAGTTCCCTATTATAATTAGATTTCCCATATGAAGAAATACCCTTATAGATATTTCATAGAGCAACGAGTAGGTCTATTCTTAGTTGTTGGAGGCATGTATGAGGCTACAAGAGAATGTTATGTCTATTATTGTTCAAGGGTGATAAATCGCCCTCCCTGCACCTACCATCCATATATATTGTATTTTTTTAACAAAATAATTAGTTTTCAATTAAAATGTTGTGTCTTTTCCTATAGATTTTGAAAATAAAAGGGAATAAATATTTCATGACAATATTTCTTTGGAAATTCATGATACTTAGTCAGTAGTGGTGTTTCCAAGAAGTCTAATATTTTTTCTACCTAAAGTTTCCTTCCTTGAATTGTTGTTGCAGGGATTAATGCATGGGTGGTTGTAGATAGAAAAACCCTCTAAGGTCTCCCGGGACCCAAGGCAGACGGAATTAGGTGACCCGCAATTGTTCAAAGATACATGTACATATTCATGTTACTCTTATAATCAACAATGTAAAAGAGGATGTACCTCTCAATCTCTACTGTAGCTTCGCCGAAGATCTCAATGTGGCAAAGGGAACACCGCTTCACCCGCTCCTAGAGGAGAACCTACACATATACAAGACAAGAAGTAACCTTAAAAGCATATACATATTGATGATTAAAATCATTAACATGTAAAAATATATAAATCTAGCATGCATCTAATAGAACCATCAATCTCGAATTCACAACAACATATACAGAAAAGAGTTTTCAACATCATCAAGTAGACAAAACAACAGAATATCTATATTACCAGATGAGATAAGAATAATTACAACCATGGTTACTGAATCAATTCTTCCGTTAGCTCCTCGACTCCTTTCCCCCTCTCTCTCAACTCTTCAACAACATAACAATATCAATCTCAAAATTATGGCCTCGATCTTTGTTACAATGTTCAAGCCTCTAATTTATAGATGAGGAGAGACTCTTTCCTTGCCAATTGCTTCATGAGTTATAATGAGGAAAAAAAATGGATTTTTCTTCTCTTTATTGTTCCTTTCCTTCCCGTGAAGCTCCGTTAGGATTAGAAGTGTCCTTATTTAGGAGTGAGGCAGATGTGTCTTACTTTCCGAGATGACATTTGAGTGAAAAGTGGATTATAAGTTAGTCAACTCGTACGTTGACATCAAAAATATCATAAATATCCAGTAATGATTCCCTTTAGGAAAACTAGAGCATTAACCTAGGGGCTAACACCCTTTGCTAAGTCATGAGGAGCGTTATAACTCCTTTTGTCTATTTCTAGGGTGCGTTACCCTCGAAAATGGGCCTACAACTTTGGTGTTTTCTTCAAGTCAAATCATCCTTCTCCTTTGAGCTAATGAGGAGGTCATTGTTTTACAAGATATGCCCCCTAAAGTGTGAGGTCAGAGACAGAAATGATGGCTTAAATACTTTATATAAGAGAGAGAGAGAGAAAGGATTGGAGCTTTGGAACTCCAAGAGACCTGAAAATAATAACATATTCTAAAAATAATAAATATGTCTTGAGTCATGCATTCCCACACTTAGTAGTTGTATTAGAGTGATACTTAGAAGATGTATAACTATCATGTTCACCAATAGGCACAATGTGCAAGTTGTATACTAATATGATCAATTTGAAGAGTTGTCTCTGAAAATAATATACACAGCTTGGTAGAGGAAGCAAGGTTGAGTGATGTAAGCCTCTACCCAAGGTATTGGTCACCACCTCTCTGAACGACATATTTATTCACATGTGAATAAAGGAGTCGAGTCAAACATGTGAGGAATCATTTGATTACCAGTCAATGATGAAAATTTTTAACAGATATGACGATGGCCACAGATAAGGATGATGGTTTGCAAGATGTCCAATACAAACTAGCGAGTGGGAAAAGTTTGTTGTCATCGAAAAATAATATAATTGTTTAGCTGGGAGCAAATTGTGCAAACCCCCAATCAAATGCAGGGTAACCTACCACTAAGGACTGCAAGTTCTAGGGTATTGATATGTTTCTGGATCTGCTTCCTAGATAGGATGTTCAAGTTAGTACGAAAAGATCTGTCAAAAGGGAGACAATAAGGTGTCCTACATCATTTAACATAAAATGGGACAATAATGATTGTTTTGGAGATATATTAGAGCAATGTGTCAAATAGATGGAGGGAAATTTCAAGCATATGATGGTATGGTTGATACAACAAGTAGAGGATAGATGAATCCCTTGAACAATAGAGGGCATGAAATAAAGGTTACCAAGAATCTTAGACTAATGAACACCAAAGAGTGTTAGGATATAGGGATGCAGGAACACAAAATTATGAAGGCTAAACTCATAGGATGGTAAGGTTAAATGAGAAGCTAACGAAGAGGTTTGTTGAGAGGGTTCTATGTTCAATGGATTGACTATATCCAAAAGATCCTTCAGAATATAGATATTGTGACACTATTCTGTCCAATTCTTATCCCATATTATTAAGTTTAACAAGTCCAAAATGGTAAACTCGATGGTATTTTCATATTTAGAGAGTCTGAAAAAGATCATAAAGGAAACTCCAAAGGGTACCTTTGTCATGGTTGATGACCGAGTGTGACAAAGGGTTAATAGTATACCAAACAGAGTTCCTTTTCCATAAGTTAGTTGATTGAGTCTGGATAAATTGATAAACGTATGATCAATACATGTATACCATATTTTATTATGAGTACGAAGAGACAAAGTTAACTCAATATTCTTCGTGAAACTTTAATGAGTCAGATAATGAAAAACTCGATAGAGCTTCATAAATTTTATCGAGTCAAATGAAGAAAACTCGATATATCTTTCTTTAGTTTAGGGAGTGAGAAGAAGAGATAAAAATAATTTCTTAGGTCTTATTTGTACGATTTTTACGAGTCCAAAGAATATAAATAGGGGGTTTTTCAGTTCAAGAGTGAGAAAAAGGCCAAAAAAGGAATTTTCTCATATCTTCTTCATAAGAGTTTTATGATCCCAAAGAAGGTAACTCGGGGTTTTTTGGATTAACGAGAAAGAAAAATACCGTAAAAAGAATGTTCGGTCTTATTCATGGTAGTTTAACAAGCTTGAAGAAGGAGACTCAAGTTTTCTCAAATTAACGATAAAAACAAATACCATAAAACGAATGCTCGTAGCTTCTCGATCTCATTCTCGACAATAGAAGGGTCTATGTCAGGAATTTACTCGTAATACCAAGGTAAAATATCATGAAATTCGTTAAAAGGGAAGGTGAAGCTCACAATTTCCTCAAGACTGTAGTTAGCTCCAATCTGAATGTTTTCCATGATATTTTTTTTTACTGATATATCGATGAGCATAGTCTTTGAAATATTACCCAAGTTACCTTTTGAATCCATTGTTTAGATAGTCATATAAGCTAAATTAACTATCTAAGGTGGGTCAAAAGGAAGATTTTGTAAAGGTGCCGTGTCCGAACTAGATATCGAAAAGCGGTGACGAGAATTTTCCCAAGGTCGCTCTTCTAAAGAAACGATCTCTTGAATAGCTTCATTCAAAGGCATGAATTCATTGAGGAGCTCGTTAGAAGGATCCATGATGGGAGAGGAAGTGGTACCATTGGCCGTAACCAAAGCAATAAAAGAATCATATGAAAATTCAATGTCTTGATAAGCTAATTTAACTAGTGAAAGTGACATATGTTCTCCATAAGATTGAATGTTTGAAGGGGGTGGGAGGATCTAGGGATCAATTGGGTCACGAGGAATGGTAGAGGCCATAGAAACTATTTGTGGAACCTTGGGAAGTGGGAGATGAAAGAAACCCAAAAGGTAGGAACCCTTTAAAATATCGGTACCTACACTGTCATAGGAGTCAGATATACAACCCACTAAGCGCATGGTGCCGCTAGGAATTGAGGAGTAATATGGGGTATAGAAGGAAAGTTGGCCCATTGTGACTATTTTCCCATCCAACAGTAAGAGGATGAGTGATCAGAATTTGGATTAGGGGCAAAACTTTGCTCAAAAAATAAATGTGTTTAGAATCTCTCAAAACATGAATGACCGCATTTGTCTTGGTGATACGATCCCAACGCGACTAGTTTCATTCACAACGATGTTCATATGAGGAAGTTAGAGCCCACTCACCGTTTCACCAAACAACAAGAAAATTTGCAGGTACTGCCAAATCAGCAGTCCGTAATGTTGACGTGGCAGGTGACTGGGCAGGTGACGTGGGAAATTTAATAGATTCTATGCCCAATGAGGGCTCACCAAATGTGACGGGGTGATTGGTTTTCAAGTTGGGGATTTGGTTAAATTTCATTGGTTAATTTTGGGCCAATGAGAGAATGCCATGTGCAAAGTCGTAGACCACCACGTGGCACCTCCCAACAACTTTGGTAGGCTTGGTGCGCAAAAGAGAAATTTTTTTTGGAGGCGTTGGGGTTCAACCCCGCGACCCACCCTCCACTACACATTAAGAATTAACATATGGTGGAATGTGTGCATTGTTAAAGGTTAAGCGCTGGAGGGTTAACGGATAACCACTAGCAGTAACTGCTAGCATTCACTAAATGTGACCACATTTATAAACAAGAAATTTATTTTTACCGCTTACAATTTGGGATTTAAGACTAATCACTAGTATTTAACCTCTCCACATGTGACCACTACAACACTTAACCATTAGCGGTTTACCATAAACATGGATTATGCGCTAATCACATTTAACTAATAATTAAACACACTTAACCATTAATTAAACCCACATTTAACTTGGTGGAGATTTTGGCAAATTCTGCCAAATCCAGAACAACCCCCAATTTTAGCGGGATTAACTTAAGTTTTCTAGATTTGGAGGAGGTTTCTAGGGATAAATTTTTTCTCTCATAACTAGGAAATTTTTGACCAAATGAAAATCAGAAAAAGGTGTTCTTAGATGATTTCAAAATTCTGAACACAATGGAACAAGTTTCAGAGGAAATGGGGCAATTTTGTATGTGATTTTTCCACATTGAAGTTTAAGGAAGCCTAGGGCCACCTGGAGAGGAGGTCAAGCCCAGAACATCTATGGTCCATTTGTAGAGTTTGGAGAGTCATGTTAGGAGTTTCTGGACACTCTGAGTCCATTGAATGAGGTTTCAGGAGTTTTATAGCATTATAAACAATACTTTTTTCCATTTTGAGTAAATACAGATGCCCAAGCCATGGTAGATGGACCAAGGAGATGTAGCCAAAGAGGGGTGAAATCCTTCATCAAAACACTATGTTAAGTGTCTATGTGATGGTTTGTTGTACTTTTCATTGCTGATGTTTAAAATTTTACTTTCATGCTATTATGCTCATAATTCAAACATAAAATGTGATATAAATTTACTTGTTTCCAATGACAAACACCATAAGAGAACCATGCACATGAAGAAATTGACAAGCATTTGTTTTTCAATCTAAAGTTAAAATTAGCACAGAAAAAGTAACATTCAGCTATAGTTCAAGTTAGTATCAGAGAAAAGGTTTATTTGCTTGATTTCTTGAGATTTGTGTAAGGATAATTAACAATGTGCAACTTTATGTGATGGCATCTTCAACAAGTAACTTTTTTAATCCATCTTCATTAGCAAGATTCTTTGATGAAGAGATGTTGCAAGAGTTTATCATCATGAGAGATATGGTGCAAGATTTGTATGAAGATAAGAAGGAGAACACTATACTTCAAGAGCAGTTGATGGCCATGAAGGAGGAGAAGGAATATCTTCTTGAAAAGATGCATGAGATGGAGATTTTACTCCATGATGCCAAGGAAACCCTAACCAAGTATGTGCATGGACATGAGGTATCTAATTCAAGTTTATCTTCAATTTAATCTCAAAATGAATGTTTTTGTGCTTTTGAAAGAGACACTAGAGGAATAGGGTCCAAATTATTGATCAATATGGGATATGAAGGTAGATGGTTAGGAAAACATGCACAAGGCATAGTTGAGCTAATTGTTGTTGAGGAAAGACCTAGGTATTTGGGTCGTGGTTATGCACAACATTATGGAGAATTATCCAAATCCAAGGAGGCACATTAAGGTTTTCCAAGAGGGAATTTCATTACATGTTCATTACCTCAAGCTTGTGAAGTTTGTGCTCATGAGGAATGGAAAAGTTTTATACCCGCTTTGCAAGAATATGCTCATAAGCATGCAACTAGTGGAAATGGCAAACAAAAGAATGTTGAAATCTCTAAGGACATTGAAACCATTGTTGGTATTCCAAAGAGAGCCACTACCTCATCGAATTCACCTCCTCAAGAAGGCAACAAAGGTGAATGCACAAGGTATAAATATGACTTTAATGAAGTTTCTTTTGATTATGATAAACACGGTGAATCTTCACATAAGAAATGGAGAGACGTTACATGTTCTTTTTGTGATTTGAATAACCATAATGTTTCAATATGTTGGAATATAATGGCCACATACAAGAAAATTTCAAATAAAAAGACATAGAAAACTAGAGGTCCATTAGGTAATGGAAACCATGTTGCGAAGAAGATACAATTATTTTGCACTCATTGCCATAAGTAGGGTCATATTGTAGACAATTGTTGGACTTTTCATTCAAGAAGTCATCCACGACATTTGAAGAAGGTGGAGAGATATTTTGGCGAAGATGGAAAAGAAGATTCCATAATTGATGTGGTTCAAGATGACTCACAAGATTATGTGCAACTGAAAGAAGCACCATGGAAATAGTTTGGTAAAAATGGTTTGATTTCTTATCCAAATAAGGCTTGCGTTTATTTTGTTGTTAGATGCAATTCTTTGCCTTAAAAATGCATTTCTTTGCCTTATCAATATATTACATTTATGTTGAATGTATGATGCAACTTGTATGATGAAAGATGTGGTAAGTGGAGTTCTATTTGACTCACTTTAATGCAGCAAAGAAGGCAATTTGTGGTTACAAGTTTGTATGTGAATGCATTTCTTTTGAAAGTATTCTTGAGGTTGCATATTTTCACCATGAAGGTGTGTGAAAGTCGAGTATGTTACTCATTTCATTTGCAGCAAAATTTTTCATTCTTGATGTTGCATATTTTTGCCATGAAGGTGTGTGAAAGTTGAGTATGTTACTCACTTCATTTGCAACAAATTTTTCATACTTGATGTTGCATATTTTTGCCAGGAAGATGTGTGAAAGTGGGGTATGTTACTCACTTCATTTGCAACAAATTTCTCAATTCATCTCTTATGTACCCATACATTTTCTTGGGCTTATTGTACTTGTGATTGTACTTGAGGGAGAGTTGAAGAATTGTACACATAGATGATAGTTGTGTGTGTGTGTGAACAATGGAATTGTTGCTAGTTTCATTGTGTTTGGATACATGCATGAGTGTTGACTTGTGTCGATTGTTGTCACATGTATGTCATATTGACTTGGAAGAGTTGATTTTATCTCTAAAGATGAAAGGGATATGTTGATAGACTGTTGCATGAGATGTGAAATTCTTATTGTTTATGCAAAGAGTCATCAAGTTGTCTACATGCTTATGTTTTTCTTTCAAGTCAAGTCTATTGCTTGAAGATGAGGTTTTGTCGACTTGTTTAGTGAATCATCGACTAAAACACCAAAATGGTTTGTACACCAAGATGCAAGAGTACATGGCGATGTTACATGATGTGAGAATTGTTTCTTTGAAGAAGCAAAAGAAGAGGTCATTGATTTGCATTTCTTTCATAATGTGTTTTTCCATTTAATGGTGTTTCTTGTGATAAGATGTTGTAGGATTTTGGAAGGTCCATTCTTGAGCAATATGCTCATGCTTATCCTTCATTCTAAAATCATGACATGAACAACATGTTGAACCAGAGGATGATAGAGACAAGAAGTGAAAGTGGACGAGATGCCAAAAATTAGTAGCCATTGTAGACCATTTGTATGTGTTGACACCAAGATTTTGAGTGGGAAGGCTATCATATTGTATCCGTTTTCCAAGCAGTGAGGGACCGATGTGGTACATCAAAGGTATTTTGCAGCTAGAAAGTGTCCAACAAGTGTTGGATTAGGTTAGTAGAAAAAGGAGAACAATGGTTGAGGGACATAGCCATTGCAATGCAAGGTATGTCAGTGTATCCAAGTGGTTGTCATGAAGACTTTTCAAATATAATCAATTGATAGAACTTGGCAAGGAGAAGAGTGTTCAACTCTCATCAAATAACCAACTTTTGTGGGTCCAAAATCCCATCAGTGGGAAGGAGTGATCAGAATCTGGATTAGGGAAAAAATTTGCTCAATAAACAAAGTGTTTGAAATTGCTCAAAATCTGAATGATTGCATCGTTCTTGGTGATACAATCCCAACACAACTCATTTCGTTCAAAACAGAGTTCGTATGAAGAAGTTAGAGCCCCATAACCATTTCACCAAACATTACAAACAAATTGTAGGTATTGGCCAGTTAGTAGTTCGTACTACTGACATGGAAGGTGTCTAGGTAGGTGACGTGGGAAATTCAATGGAGTCAATTCCCAATGAGGGCTCACGAAGTGTCACTGGGTGAATGGTTTTCAAGTTGATGATTTGGCACAATTTCTTAGGTTAATTTTGGGCGAATGAGAGAATGCCACGTGGCAAGCCCGAAGGCCACCATGTGGAACCTCCTAATAGCCTTGGTAGGCTCGGGACGCAAAGGAGATTTTTCTTTTGGAGCTACTAGCATTCGACCCCACAACCTCCCCTCCTCTAGCCACACACATTACCAACTCCACTACACATTAAGACTTAACATATGGTGGAATGTGCACATTGTTAAAGGTTAATCACCAAAGGATTAGGGGTTAACCACTAGTGGTAACCACCAGAATTCACTGCATGTGACCATGTTTATAAACCAACAATTTATGTTAACCATCAGCGGGTAGGGAGTTAACACTAACCATTAGCATTTAACCTCACCTCATGTGACCACTACAACACTTAACCACAATAGGTTTACCATAAATGAAGATTATGCGCTAATCACGTTTAACCGCTAATTAAACACACTTAAACATTAACTAAACTCGCAGCTAACTTGGCGGAGATTTTGGAAGATTCTGCCAAATCCAAAACTTCCCCCAATTTTATCAGGATTAACTAAAGTTTTCCATCTTTGAAGGAGATTTCTAGGGAAAAACTGTTTCTCTCATAACTTGGGCAATTTTTTACCAAATGAGGATCAGAAAAAAGTGTTCTTAGATGATTTCGACATTCTAAAAACAATGGAATTAGTTTAATATCCAATGGGGCACTTCTATACATGATTTTTACACATTGAAGTTTAAGGAAGCCTAGGGCCACTAGGAGAGGAGGTCAAGCCCAAAACCACTGTAGTGCATTTACAATGTTTGGAGAGTCATCTTAGGGGTTTTTGGATGCTCTAAGTCCATTGAAGTAGGTTTCAAAAGTTGTATAGAATTTTAAACTGTACATCTTTCCATTTTGAGAAAATACAGAGACCGAAGCCATGGTAGCTGGACCAAGGAGATGTAGTCCAGAAGGGGTGAACTCCTTCAACAAAACACTGTGTTAAGTGTCTATTTGATCGTTTGTTGTAATTTTCATTTTTGTTGTTAAAAATTTTACTTTCATGCTATTATGCTCATAATTCAAACATAAAACTTGACATAAATTTACCTATTTCCAATGACAAACACCATAAGAGAACCATGCACATGAAGAAATTGACAAGCATTTGTTTTTAAATCTAAAGTTGAAATTAACACAATAAAACTAACATTCAGCTATAGATCAATGAATTGGAAGACCGAATAAATAATGGTAGTCATGGTGTAAGTCCAACTGTGTCCCAGAAGCAGATTATATTCGGGATGCTGATCTACAACTTCAATATCCACCATTGTCATTTTCCCACTCAGAATGATGGGGTATCTCGTAAGGTATCCTTTTGGGATGAAAGTGTGGCCATTGAACACTTTGAGAGAATTTTGATGATGGTGTAAGAGTTGGAGAACCCAGGGCAAGGCAACATGAAGTGGACATTACACAGGTTAAAGAACCTTCGTCAATCATCATTCGATGGATAGTTCTTCCTTTTGATATAACTTGCACCTAAAATGCAAGCTAGTGGGAAAGGAAATCTTTAATTTTCTCCATGTCAAAAATTTCTAGCATGGAATGTTGAGGGTTAATTCAACAAATTGCCAAAAGCAAATATTTCTATTGTGCTAGATAGGTTTGTAATACTTTGAGAGATGACATGGATGAAGATGCTTGCAACAAATAATCTATAATACTGGTTTTAGGTAGCACATGCAGAGGAATTATGTATTATGTGATGAAATTCTCCTTTGGGGGGACAGATCATAAGGTTGGTAACAGGCCTTTCAATATGAATATCATTAGGTAGCATTGGATTCAAACTCAAGGAAAGATTTGAAGCATTAGTGACTAGAGTTCCATAATTTTTGGCTCACGTTTATAGATCAATTTTCTGAAATGTGTAAACAGTTGATGATCCTGCACCACAAGAAGGAGGATGTGAATCATCGTTTCCCCTTGTATGGGTTGCGGTGGGTTTGAAATAAGGTGTTACTACTATTGAGAAGGGAAAGGGTTGTTTAGGACTACTGGGGTCTAGCTAGTGTCCTTTGAAGAAGGAAGGTATATGCATTCCTGAAGACGAGGACATTTGTAAGTATTTGGTCCTCTACACATATTTTACAAAGGGAAGTTGATATCTTTTTCTTTCCCGGTATCATATTTGGCAACAAATTTATGTTTTGGGTTCTTCTGTGTAGCAGGCTACTCCTCAGAAGGAGAAGTATTTTTCTTATTCTTGTTGTTATCACCGATGGGTTTTTGTGTAGAATGCACAAAGTTTATTGTAGCGGTTGGAAGAGCAGTTGATTGGGAAGTAGGAGTGGTATCGATAGATAACTGGGAAACTTTCCCACGAAGTTGTTTTAGAGTAGCCCCAAGGTAGAGCCAACAAGGCTTTCAGCATGTGCACTAGGTTGTTGAGTAGAGGGAGCATTGGAAGTTTAAGGGGCATGTGGGATTACATCATAGAGTGTGCTAGACTAAGAGTAGATGAAATCTAAATTCTAAGCACAACGAATGGATTTGTCTTCCATGATCACATCACCTAGGGCAAAGTCCTTGGCAATTTGGGGAAGAAGTGACTTTGGAGAACCAAAATGCTAACTGGTAATCTACAATAGTGTCTTTAACAAGCCTCCTCTTATGTCTCCATTCACGGGTATGATTAGAGGGTATATTTGTCTTGGCATAGAGTAGTGAGGAATTTCATTCCAGTTTTCTAACAGATAGGAAGTTGGAAGTGATTTAAGAATTCCATTGCTTGGGCACCAACAGTATTGACTGACACACATGGTAACTCAATGTACCCCTTGGAAACATCGCTATTAAGGCTATGGGGGAATAGTGTGAGCTGGATACTATCATCAACCATGAATTTTTATACACACCATAAATGGTAGGTGGTGACATGTGTAGCTATATCATTCCCTTATTTCCCTTCAAATTTTGGAATGTCAACAAGTATCTTGTGTGGTATTGGAGGCTAATGCAAGTTTTGATTGATGGGATCATTATTTAACTTATATAGATCAGGGATGTCAGGTGTTTCTAGAAAAGGCAAAGGTGTAGGTTCCCAAGGTGATGAAGAATGACTTGAAGGACCAAGGGGTCCCCCCATCAAGTTGTTTCCAAGAGGATACATAGGATTCATTATATAATAAACTTTGGGTTTTGGTGGTGCAGTTATAAAATATGGTGATGTATACCAGATATTACGCTAGGGGAAAATTCCCCCCAAGATAAAAAGGGCCCCATTGACTCAATTGTGGTTGAGGAGGGGGTTCCCAAATGGATGTAGCAGGACTGCGTTGAGGGATACTACTAGCCACGTAGTTTGCAGTAGGCACATGACTGATAGTAGAATAGTGTCCACTTGTACGAGGTAAGTCGATCAACAAAGATCTAGGTTGTCCTATAGGTGGAAGGGGAAGAGTGATGCCTCCGATTGGTAAATGCATGTTGGGAACATTTCCCATAGGAATCTAGACCTAAGGGTCAGAACATAGCAATGGGTTACAACCAAAAGGGATACTGAAGGAAGTTGTGCCAACAATGCTACTAGGAGTGATGGACAAGGGTCTAAGAGCTAACATGAAAGGAGTATAAATCAGGATGTGCTGGATTCCACTCATAGTTGGTGTAACTAGGTTACTGAGACTAGGCATAGTCTAAATAATAGGGTAACCAATTAGTACGCGGGGAAAGTGATGGTGGAGAAAAATTATCCACAAAGGACCATGACCCATTAGTCACCAAAGGAATATTAGATGTGGGTATTGATCAAGACATGATAGGTACAGGTGTTACATGAACCAACACTGGTCCAAGAGGATCAATGAAGGGAGGATTGTAAGGAGGCACTACTCCTTCGTTAAAAAAATCCTCAGGTATTATGGTATCTTTGGAAATGTTATGTGATTTAGTGTTGGACACTAGAGACTAATTTATTGGAGAGGGAGAATCCAACTCACTAAGGCTTGGTAGGTCCTCTAGAGTGATTGGAGGATGACCTCATTGTCGTCTAGATAGACGACGAGGGCCGAATGTAGCCATGGTGAGAGATATATTTCATCAAAAAACTTAAAGTGATATTTTTTATAGTCTTAGTGTCAACAATAAAACTCCTAAGAATAAAAAAAAAATAAACCATATCAACAAGAAACCAGGGAACATAACTCTATCTGGTAACCACTGCTCACGAGATATTAAAACCAATATCAAAATGGCTAAAAGAGAGAGTTGTCCAAATGTATAGTTACAATTACTCTTGAGCTTCACCCGAACCTTAGCGTGAAGGGTCCAAGCACTCTTGTGAAGATGAGAACTCTCCCAATAGACCAAAGGTAGACTAGGTTCATTTGTTTAGGTATCAAGGTAGCCCACCCTAGTCACCTTGTGTTCATCCCTAAAACTTATGGCCACTAAGGTTACCTCAAATTACAGAGACCATTGGGGGGACATGGTCATAGATAGTACGATGTGTGGGAAGGATACCTGAGTCCCCAACTCAGCTTCGATATCCCTGAGGGGATCCCTAGTACATATAATACC
>APFE031736951.1:0-10244 GCA_000404065.3 Pinus taeda
GGTACTCCTTGGATGAGGAATCAAATTCTTCATCCAACGAGTGTTTTTTCTTGAAATGTGATAAACCCATAGGGAGATAAGTTGAAAATACGAGTTGAAAAAATAGTTTTTCCTTTTTTCCCTCTAAAATTTGATGATGTACTCTAATCTTATTTCATTATATCCACTATTATTTTATAATTTCCTTAGGAGGCCCATTTTAGACCTCAAAAGTCCCCTAGTGGAAGCCATTGTTGGGTTGAGTGACTAGTCCCTGGAGTTAGGTTGGACAAACGCTCTAGAGCCCTGGAAGGTTGTGGTTGGAGTTATTAGTTCCTGGAGCCCTGAACAACTTGGGTAGAGACTGATTTGGTTGGTGTTAGTGTTGTCCGACTGTGAGGTGGAATCACTAGTTGAGGGTTGAGGCAGTTGGATCTAGAAGCCTCGATTTGGTTTTGTCTTGGTTTATTCCATGAGATCCCACATTCACACTTGGAATATGCTGCAGGGGGGATTGGCTAAAAGAGAGATTTGGTTCAACCCAATATATGGTCGGGTGGTACATGGAAGTTCCTGACTTGGTTGGTGTTTTACTATGTTAATATGAGACATCCCTTATTGTTATCCATGAGGATTTGTAGTATTATGTTGGTGATATCATGGTTGAGTTTCCATGATTTCTATGTTGGTTATTTTCTATTATATGTTGGTTATATGATGTGTACCATCTATGGCTCTTATCATGAATCATTTAGGTATTGATTGATTGATGAATGTATGGACTAAAAATTGTTCTTGTAGCTATGTGGAGGGGCATAGATCCTTCTCGATGAACCTCAATTGAATCTTAAACTTTTATGATCAAATATGCATTCATGATATGTAGCTTACATGTTTGTCATGTGTTTGATGAAATGTCTAGTGTGTTCTAGGTAGCCTAGGACAAGTTCTTGGTCGAAGTTTGAATGTTTAGCTTTGTCCTCATGTTAATAATGATTCTAGAAATTCTTAGACAATTCCAAGTAGTGGTATAGAGGCTGGTGTCAAATTGTGGTTCACACTTTGGGACCACACCCTCTAAACTAGGAATTTTGGGCTATAACCACATGGAAGTAGTGTCATGCGTGTGGTTGGAGCCCTATAATCACACCCTTACAGGCTTGTGCATGTGGTCGGGGGTTAAGTTGTGAGAAAAGTAGCTTTAGATTAGTGTTTGGCAACTCGGGGTGGTTTTTTGGCCCCTAAGTGTCTTGTAATCCTTAGGGGATGTCTGTGAGTTGTCATGTCAGCCCCAGTTCCATAACTAAATCTTGGGGGTCAGATCATTTCAAAGTAACTCTTCGTCTCACGTTTATGCTAGTAGGTCTGTGAAATTGGGTAAATGTGGGGTGGCATGTTATAGGGTGGTATCAGAGAGGTTTTTCTTTCTCTTTGGGTGATATATGATCCAAGTTCAAACACTTGGACTAGATGGGAAGAATGTGTTTGTTATGCATGCATGTTAGTTTTTTATATGTTTGGTATGCATGCATTGTGATGGTCATTTTTGCAAATGGTGTCATCTTGTAGAGGTCGATAATGTTAACGTTGAGATGATTGATATGTTGATTTCATTATATATACATATGTTGTGCTATTCCGTATTCACTGTGCAGATGAGATAACCTCCCATGAACTTCGTTGAGGTAATATGTTGATTATGTTTATATTTTGTTTATCAGACATGGTATGCTTGCAAGAAGAAGAGGATCAGAGATGACTAGCATAATGGTGAATTACAGTTCATGTGACTCCCCTTATATATCAAATGAGAAACACATATATGAGTACTCCACTGACATAGAAGATACCTTGAGAATTTTAAAGGTAGAAATGAGGAGTTGCAAAGTAGATAATGACATGATCATTTAGTCACAAGAAATACTTGCCCCAATTCAGGAAAATCAAGCAGATGTCAATGCAGTGATCCTTTAGATTTTATCATATTTGAAGAGACAGGGATAGCCATGAATCAGTTATGGATAGGAGGAAAGGAAAAATGGGGCATATGGTTGCAAGTCTTATGGAGGACATAGGTCAGAAAAATATGACACAATCAGAGGTGGAAGATGGTTCGATGTACCTGACAGAAAAGGTAGTGGTTATGGATTCTATTCTAGTTCTGGATTAGAGACATAACATGGTCATCATCATTATCATCCTTACAGGAGGAATGAGAAGTAATACTTTCTAGGTGAATTCAAGAAAGCTAAACCTCCCATCTTTGATGGCATGCTGAAGAAACTGGAAGATGCAAAAGAACGGTTGCTTGGGATGAAGAATTTCTTTGAGCTACATGATTATACAAAGAACATGAAATCCATGATATCCATTTTCAATCTCAAAGGGAAAGAATACATTTGGTGGGAAGATGTGAAGCATGTCAGAGGTATCAAGATAGATGAGTTGAGTTGGCATGCATTCAAAATACTCTTTATGAAGAAGTACTTGTCAGAGAGATATTATGGCAGTAAGACTAAGGAATTATATGAGATTAAGATGGGGTATATGACAAATGAGGTGTACACAACTAAGTTCTTGGAGCTATTGAGGCATGTGCCATATCTTGAGGATGATAAGATGGAAGTTCAGAGATTCATTAGTGGATTTCCATTAGAATTTAACGTTCAGACTGAGTATTATGAGCCTCAGACATTGGAGGAAATAATTGGGAAGTTGAAACATTGTTATGATCAGTCTAAGCATAAGTTGGATCCTAAGCAGTGTTGGAAAGGTAATGACAAGACTAAGGGAAAGTGGGATAAGAAGTGAGGAAGAACTCAAGATGCACGTAACAAGTTGAATGCAATGCCATACAAGAAATTCAATGCAGATGATAGAGGATAGGGATTTGATTCTGAGGAGTAGAACAAGGGTGATGGTAGGAAGCATTTGCAGTGTTGGACTTATGGAAAGGATGATTGCAGGAGAGCTTGTCCACAACATCAGGGTGGAAGACCTCAGATTTACAGTGCTCAGGAGACACAAACAATTGGGGATGTTGGACAGAGTATTCCACGGATTTATGCAGCATTGGATAATAGGCAGGATGATCATTATTTAAGTTCTATTATTGTAAAACAGTTGGAGATATTTGTGAAACTAATCTTGATATTTTTTCAAGATAATTCAGTTTACAAATTAGTATAAATACTTCTTCATTTGAAGTATTTGGGGTGGATTCTTAGACATTTCTATAGACTCTCTATTTTGGAAAAGAAGTGCTATTGAACAACTATTACATGGCTGACTGGACAAAGTAATAAATCAAAGGACTTTTACAGAATTCCTATGTCAAACGAGAAACAAATAAGTATTCTATATCTCATGTTTTTACAGTTTTCTTGTTTATATATTCATATGTGTTCCATATCTGAATGATAAATGAAAAAGTATATTTCAGAAAGATCTTTACTGCATTTTGTCTTTAAAATCATTTATATTTTTAATGTTTTCTTCTAAGCTATCATAGGTAGGGAATTCTTAATTTCTCCCTACTTTTTATTTTATCACTGTGACCATTTAACAAAAAGTTCTTAATTGCTTTTTGTTAATGAGCACCCAATTTCCCTTATCTTGAACTTTGTTGAAGGATTCTTAATTTCCCTTCCTCCCTTTCAAGACCATTTCACCTTTTCAGCTATCATTTATATCATGTTTAGCTATCTTGCCCTGTGAAGCCCTCCTTTGTTGAATCAACCTGGTCCATTTAAGCCATCTTCAGTTGAATCCATAGCCCAATGGCCTGAAATACCTTGTTCTATCCATCTACTCCTGAATTCCACCACCAAACAAAATCAAAACCCCCAAGCCTTCATAACTAGCCTAATATCCCAAAACAAAGCTAAATCATAAAGAGAGAGCCATCTCTGAGTACAGATTGGCTAGATTCTGTACTTAAAAGGTTGGTTTGTGGTTGCCTCGCAAATTTCTTTCTTTAACCTTAAGAAAATTCTGAGTGATAACAAACTTGATCCAAAACAACATACAAATAGTCATGACCTCTCCTATAAAATGGAAAACTGCCAACAAAATCCATTGATACACTTTCCCATGGACGATTAAGAACATGGAGTGGTGTGTAGAGCCCCAATTTTCTATTAGTGGGCTTGCGAACTGAACACAACACACATCCCCTTACATATCTTGTTACAATTTTTTTCATGCGAAGCCAATAACAAAACCTCTGTAAGTGACACAATTTTTTCCCTACACTAAAATGACCCGAACCAAGAGAGGTATGTGTCTCTCTGATCACATGTATTCTTTTGCTGATGTGGATACAAAGTTTTCCAAGGTGGTACAACAATTTTCCCTGCAAATAGTAGTTTTCTACCTGCGATCCATGGGTCAACTTTGCATAAATTTCCTTAAAATATTCATCAACAACATATTGTTCAGCATAAATTTCAAAAGATAAAGAAACATTTTGCAAAACAATAGATGCATAAATGGGAGTGTGAGAGAGCATATTTGCCACTTTGTTGCTAGTGCCCTTCTTGTATTTTATTACCAAATGAAATTGCTGAAGAAACCAAATCCATCTGAAATGACATGTATGTTGTAGCTTGGTATGCAACTGGAGGTACTACAAGGGTTGGTGATCGATGTGAATCATTGGTCTCCTTTCCAATCAAATAGTGCTTCCACTTCATGCTTTGGACTAAGGCATACAACTTCTTGTCATATGTGGGATAGTTCACAACAACTTGGGAAAATGTCTCTGAATTGTAACATACATGTTTCCTCTACTGCATAAACATGACTCCCGTGGCATACCCACTAGCATCTATCTGAATATCAAAAGGTTTTTGGAGGTCAGGTAAGGTCAAAATTAGTGTGATATTGATATTCTGTTTTAGTGTTTCAAAGGATTTTTGCTGCTTTCCTCCCCACTTAAAGGTTTGCTTCACACTCGTCAATGCATGCAAGGGGGATGCAATGACGAAGAAGTTGGCAATGAATCTTCTCTAGTATTGTACTTCACCCAAAAAGCTACGAACCTTTGTAACATCGGTGGGCTTAGGCCACTTTACAATCACATCAACTTTAGAAGGATCTATTTTTAACTCTCCACCTCCAACAATGTGACCCAAGTAAACCAAAGAGGTTTTAGCAAATTCACAATTAGACATTTTGACATACAAATTTTCTTGTTGCAAAGAATAAAGCAACTTTTTAACATGACTCACATGATCTTCCCAAGTTTTACTAAAAACAAGAATGTCATCAAGATACACAAGTATAAAATCATCAAGAAGAGGTCTGAAAATATCATTCATCACCCTCATAAATGTGTTCATAGAATTTCACAATCTAATTGGAATTACCATCCATTCAAACAACCCCTATTTTATCTTGAATGAAGTCTTCCATACGTCTTGTTTCTTAATCCTGGCCTGATGATATCCATAGCGCATGTCCAGTTTTGTGAAATATACAACATTTTTCCATTGGTCCAATAGATCATCAATGTGAGGGAGAGGGTACTGATTCTTCACCATTATTTTGTTGAATGCCCTATAGTCCATGCACATCCTCCATGTGCCATCCTTCTTTGGCACCAACATGATGGGTGAACCACATGGAGAATAACTTGGCCTTATGAATCCTTGGTTCAACAATTCCTGCACTTGTTTCTTTATCTCCTCCATGTCAGTCGCCAAAAACCTGTACATACTGATATTTGGTAAAGGAGAATCTTGATGCAAGTGAATTTCATGTTGGATCTCATGCTTTTGAGGCAACCCTCTTGGTTCCTGAAAATCCCCATTATAGTTAGAAACAATTTCATATAATTCTTTTTTATGAGTGGGATCATAACCCTACAAAGGTTTAGATGTCTCGCATCTTTCTCTCTCACAACCATGAGCATGCAACCTTTTATGGAACTGATCAATAGCTCCATCTAACACGCAGTTACAAGAATTGCATTGATCTTGTCATGATGGTCCCTAACAATTTATTCCACCTCATCTTTTGTTTGATGGTACTTGTTTTTATGGTGAAAGAAAAATGCTTTCTTGTCATACAAGGACTTCCCAATATAATGCCACAACTATCCAAAGGTACAACATCAAGATCAACCTCATCTACAAGTTTGGTTGCAATCACAAATCAAGCCCTGCATTGTTTGGTTAGATGAATTTTGTTTTGTTGCACACCTAGGCAAGAAGGTAGGGTATTGGATGAGGCTTGATCTCCAACCCTAATTTCTTACCAAGGATTTTGAAATCAAATTTACTTGAGAGCCCGGATCAAACAAGGTTTCCAATTTAGTATGTTTCATCGCAACTCTAATATGGAACAATTCAGTCCTCTTTCGTTCATGAACAAGATACTCGTTTGAAGAAATTGTACTTTCATGTATTTCAGAATTTTCATTAGCATGAAGAGAAAGGTTACCTTGCAAGCCCATTGTTGTAATTTGTGTCTCGTCACCAGAGTTAGATCCAAAGTCCTGCTGCATGGTTTCCACCGTATTTTGTTTTCCCTTTCCACCAAATCTCTTTGTCTTCAATTTTGGATGAAACTTCCTGGAATGTTCCTCATCATGGCCTTCCTTCTTGAAATGAGTGCAAGATGTCTTTCCTCCTTCTTCCTTCTTGGTTGTAGTTACCTTCTTATCCTTTCCCTTTCCTTTTCCTTTGAACTTTCCATTATGAGGTTTGAAAGACGATTTCTTGGGATGATCCTCTTTGTCATTGTTTCCCTTGCTTTCAAGCTGAATGGCCTTCACATTGGCCTTAGCAATGGTATTAGGCTCAAACAACAACAAAAAATGCATGATATAACTATGTAAAGCACCAATATACTTTGTTACAATTTATGGTGAATCAAGTGGAATGCCCAAATTTAAAGCTTGTTTTCTAACATCCTCTATGAAGTTTTGCACATTTTGACCATTTCCTTGTCTTAAATATTTCCATTCCATTAAAATCTTTTATAGATAATCGAAAGGATAGAATTGGTCTTTTAATGCAAAAAAATATTGGACCAAGAAGAAATGAGATTACCCAAGTTTTTGTTACCTTTCTGTAGCTTGCTCTTCTACTATACAAGAATGGTGCCACTCAACCGAAGAGATGTTAATTGGATCTTGGCCTCATCTTCATCAATATTTTGAATCTAACAAAAGACCTCGATCTTTCTAATCCAATTGTTTAAATTTTATGCGTTATATTCTCCATTATATGTGGGCAAATCAAACTTTACGTCTAGCTTAAAAAATGGCTTTTTAGATGCATTCCTATGATACCTATTAGAAGGATGAGAAGAGGAGGAAGAAGATTTGTCATTGAAAGATGGAGAGGGAGGTTCAGGATGTCCTCTTCCCTCTCCTTGGTTTACCGAGGCATGATCATGTGGCTCTTTCTTCTCCGGTGTCGTCATTGTCTTCTCATATTCTACAAACAATTTGTCCACCTTCTCTGCCATGGTGAAGAATATCTTGTAATAATTTCTCTCTTCCACCAATCAAGCTTCCTCATCTACCATGTTTCGTCTTCCTGTTGCATTCCCTACTTCGAGATCAAAGGATTTGTATTTTCCTTCACCTCTTTGGAGCTTGTTTCTACTCAGCATTCAATCATGCAACTCGCATTAAGAAGACCTGCTCTGATACCAAACTTTATCCAAATATTTATCTTCAAAGATGCATACATAATTGCATCTAAAATAACATGTAACCAAGTGAAGCATACACATAAAAGAAGCAAAAATAAAAAACAACCATGAGAACAAAGGCACAAAAACAAGTTGATAACAGAGTTCACCCAATCTGGGCTACATCTCTGGGCCATGCTCAATGTGGGGAGGCCTCTTTCATTAATTTGTAGCAAAGTAAATTACATGAAATTACAAAATGACACCTTATACATCCACTTCCAGGGACAACCTAAAAATGTAGACCTATGCTAAAGAAACAAACAACAATGTTGAGTTCCTAGCAAAAAATCGTGAAAAATTACTATAAAGTCGACCTTGTTCTGTGCTGGTGACCTCTAGGGCTCTAGGGAATATTTAGATTCCTTACAAGATTTCTTGCAGGAATATACCCCCAATATTCCTACGAATATTTCTTGAAAACCATGCCCAAATGGGATGCAGTTACGACTCTGGGTTCTGCACTGTTGTGATTTCCCTCTCGCACTGCTTCACATGACCTCCTTCTCGCAACACTTGATTTGAGGTTCTTTAAGTTTTGGTGATCGGGCAGACAAACCAAAGTTTGTTGGGTGGCACATTAGTGGCTGCCCGGATTTGGGCCTAGGAGACCTAGGGTCGAACCCCACTTGTGTGCTGTGATTTGGTTGATTAATGTTTATTTTGGTGTCAAAGTTGTGTTTGGACCGGCGCTAATGGACACGTTTAGTGGTTTCAAATCCCACCATCAATATTATATAATATATATTGTTTGAACTGATCTTCGGGTTGGCTGGTAGGGTTGACTGCTTGTCAGTCATTTGACCATTTTTTTTCTAATTTTAATATAAAATAAACCCACCGATCATTTTCTCCCACTGTTTTTTTTTGGTTACCTGAAAAATTAACTAGGCGACAAATTCATCGCCATCAACAACTGGAATGGTGAAAAACATCACCTTGAACTGGTACCCATTGACTAGGCACCACATGGCATGTCCTAATTTGTCCATACTACCGACTGGGCTGCTGACTGGGTTGTTGATGCCATGTTGACATCACATGCCACGTGTTGTCTCCCGATTAGACCCCTATCGACCATATCTCCAAGTCATGATGCTGATGTCAGCATCCGTACTATTGACATCATTTCCATGTGTCCTCTTGTGGGTCTTGCCTGCCAAAAATTTTAGTTGTTTCACAAAACTTTTGCAGGCCATAACTTTCTCATACGATGTCGGATTGAGGTTTTGTTCATGCCATTGGATTCAAAACGATGAGCTCTTTTATTTGAGATTAGTTTACTAGTGTTTCAAGGACTCTGAATATTTGGCCTTTTAGGATACTCCTAGATCAATTAACTCCTAATTTCTTAAGAAAGATATTGAAGTTGCACCACTAAGAAGTTTAAGTTACCTAAAGATGACATTTTTTTGGATTCCAAGGGTGGTGGGATGAATATCATCGAAGTTTTCATGCCACATTATGCATAGGTCTAATGCAAACTTTGTTTTATTGATATCTCTATGCTAATCGAGACTTATAGATATTTCTCTTGGTTATTTCCCAAGGTCATGAGACATGAAATTGTAATAGCCCCTGGTTGATTTTCTATGTAAATAAAAATAAGACCAAGGTCATGGCACATATTCCAAGCTGGACGTTTCGAAAAACATAGTGATGGATATCACTAGTGATTAATTAATGGATATGGAAATTAGCAAAGGAAAAGTGACAATAATGGGAATTTTATTTATGAAATAAAGGAAAATAGGAGAAAAGGAAGGTGGAGAGACACATATTTGCATGAGAGGGAAATTTAAGGAAAAATGAACAAGGAAAAAAGATGCCTCAATGATAAAAATGCTTTTGAGGATTAATTCACAACTTTTTTCAGTTCAATCTTTGGCTTTCTCATTCATTCTCTCATTCTCTCCTACTCTTGCACACTTAGATCATTCTTGGAGCATGCTTGGGTCACTCTAGTATTCACTTGGATTTTGTGAAAGAAGGCAAAGGAAAGTAGGAAAGCGCGGGGGAACATGTGGATCAACAACTATAGTTGGATTGCTTTGCAGGTAATAGGTTGCATGTGTGATCCCCTTGCTAATTTAGGGATAAATGGTATATGTATGTGATTATCTAGTTATGTGTTGTCATTATCATGGAGGATTTCCTATATTAACAATGGTTTTAGCCTTTCCTTGCCATTTCCTGGGTAGCCATGGTGTTGTGGGTTTTCCACTTGATTGTTTTTCTGATTGATGCTCATAATTCCTTATGATTGTGGTTTGGAACAAATGTTATGGAAGTCATGGAACAACTTGGGTTGAGTTATTATTCCTGTAGCCTAGGTTGGGACACCCACTATTATTAGGGAAATTTTGAGGTCTAAAATGGGCCTCCTAAGAAAAATGTACAACGAAAATAAAATTTATAAGAACCAATAGGATTCAATATCATGATATTAATCATGGGGATGATTCACCATTTTTGGAGTAAAAAAAGTAAAAATATTAAAAAATAATAAAATAATAAAATTACTTTTTCAACTCGTATTTTCAACTTATCTCCATAAGGTT
>APFE031736953.1:0-27894 GCA_000404065.3 Pinus taeda
TAACAAGCCCCTGTTCCACACCGTCAACTAGTCTGCTACCTTATTAAGGTTTGCTTCTAAAAGTGCTTATCTCCATGATCCTCCCTTTGGCTTTTTGCTATGCAATAAAGCGGTAATCGCATATCGCAATGCTTTAAGGCCCATGGTTAAGTCCTTGCTTTTGGCACATTTGCGATGTGATATTTCCTCTTTGACCAATCAAACAGGGCCATGTGGCCCAATCCTAGCCTGCCATGTCTCAACTGTGGATTGGCCCATGAGCCTATACTAAAAACCAAAATTTTCAATATAGTTCAAAATTCACTGAAATTGCCTCCTTTTCAAGGGACATTGGGCAATTTTCGTTTTACAATAATGCCTTCATCTGGAGTCTATTTTGGCCCATTTAAATTGTGTTGGATTCATAATGAAGAGATCTCTGCAATGAGACTATTTCTGAGAGCAGCCTGTGACTTTCATTTTCCTCTGATTTACAAAGGATTTGTGCCATTTGGCACCTTTTACCTCTTGCATGAAGTCTTTTAGACTTAGAGGTTTATCCAGGATCCATTTTTGGATCACGCCTTCCCACTAAAAGAAGTTGTGGTCTCCAAAAGACTGATATATTGATCTAAATAGTAAATGAGAGTGACTCACCCTCTTCTTTCAGCCTCCCTACACTTGGCTTTGCATAGTGCCTCTGAACCAAAGTTTCTAACCACTTCCCTTCTCTTGGATGGGCTAGTCTTCCTGAGAAGAACTGTCTTCCTCCTTGCCTTCCTGCAGAACTTCCACTGAAATGGTCATAGAAGGTAGTTTTGAGCTTTTCTACCTTGATCATTGATCCAAGGTAGCTCAAACAAATGTGAAGTACATCTGCTCCACAAAACTTTCATTTATACCTATTTGACAAGCTACCAACAACATTGTTAATATCAATAGGCATACAAACAACAACTAGATGGACTAACTCCTGCTTCAACAGAAGAAATAGATTTTCATATCTTGTGAACACCTCCATGTCTTACATCTACATACAAATGATGGACTAGATAACAAGACCACAAAACATGCTTTTAAAGCAATCAACCCTTCAAGTCAATCACACACACACGTTCCAAAAATAAGGAAAACATCAACATCCCTATGTTCATGCACATCATCTCATGCATGCATTTCATCCTCCAACTTTATCTTAAGCACATTGTAATTTCGAAGCTGAAATAAAATATAATATTGTAGCAACAAAGTGAGCTTCCAACTCAACTTCTCCATTCAACTTCTTGGTAAAATCCTGCAACTTGCATTCCATTAACAAATAAATGCAAATAGATGCATAAATAGACATGCAATCTTAATTGGATAAGAAATCTAACCATTTCTTACCAATCCATTTCAAAGGTCCTTCCTTTGTCTGCACATCAACATCAATATGTGAATCATTCTGAGACACATCAATCATGGAATCTTCCTTTCCATTTTTGCCATCTTCTCTTTCCACCTTCTCCCTCAACTTTATTGGAAGCATTGTTGGATTCAGAGTCCAACACCTTTCAACAAGATGCCCTTGCTTATGGCAGTAAGTGCAACACATATGCATCCTCTTGACAGTGTGATTTTCCTTGTCCAATGGACCTTTGGCTGTTTGCTTCTTTTCCTTCAAAAGTTTCTTGTATGTGGTCATTCTCTTCCAACATCTAGCAACGTGATGGTTATCCAAACCAGAAAAGGAACAAGCAACTCTTTTTCCATATCTATGTGGAAATTTATCATGTTTTGCAAAATCAAAAGGACCATGGTTAGCACCAGATTTATACCTTTCTCTTTCACCTTTATTGTCTTCATAAGGAGGTGAAGTAAATGAAGAAGTGACTCCCTTTGTAATCTCATCAATCCCTTTAAGGCTGTCACAGTTTCCACAACTCTAGGTCAAGCTTATGCTTCTGAACACTTGTATCCTGCAAACAATGTTTCAAGCCATTGCATTCCTCCTGAACACAATCTTCACACTCATGAGATAGAGGACCTGCAATGAAACTCCTTCTTGGAACGATTTCAATGGCTTTCATGGCAGCTTTGGAACTCTCTCCATAAGACTGTTCATAGCCAAGACCCAAATACTTAGGCCTTTCCTCAACCATTATTGGTTCAATAATACCTTGTGCATCCTTTCCCAATCCCTTACCTTCATAGCCCATTTTGGACATTAGCTTGGAACCTATGCCTCTAGTATGTTTTTCAAAATAACCAATACAAGCATTCTCAGAAGAATTTGAAGACAAATTGGAATGGCTTACCTCTTCTTCAAGCTCATACTTGACTAAGGCCTCTTGGGAAACAAAGAGTTGTGAATCCAACTCATGCATCCTTTTTAGGTTCATATTTGCAATATGAAGTTACCTCTCCATTTCCTATAATTTGTCAGCAACCAACTGCTTCTCTTCCTTCATGGAATTCAACTGCTTTCTAAGTATGTTGCTCTTCCTTCAATCCTCATACATTTCTCTCACCATATCCATCATGGTGGACAATTATTGCTTCATGTCTTCATCAAAGAGTCTTGTGAAGAGAGCAGGATTTGAGGACCCACTTGTAGAAGTTGTCATTATGCCAATGAACAAAAAAACTTCAACAACATAAATAAAGAGGTTATTCAACAACCTTTTCGTAACAAACCTCTAGTGCTCCAAACATTGCTTTGAGGTCCTGGGATAGAAGAATTCCTTCATCCCTTCTCGTTCTTGTCCTTCTTGGATTGAGCTATCAATAGCTTCCCCTTTTACTTCTGCAAACTTAGCAAATAGTCAGTCTGCAAAACAAGCATACAATCAGCCTCTTACTATTCAAACACCTTTTAGACAAGCAGTCTTTGCTCTGTCAATCAAGAATTCTAATATAACCTTCTTAAAGGTGTGGTTAATCAATCTTAAGATCTGATACCACCTGATCTGAAAATGGGGCACTTAGGCTTCTTGTCTAGCTTACAAGAACCTCTCCCACTTCCAAAGCTTGAATTTTCCCAAGTCTATTTAATTAACCAATGCAGAATTAAGAAATGCATGAAAATATAGGTGTATGCTTGTAGTTGTTTCAGATGATCATTTTCTTTAAAATATGTTGTGTATGTTGATATTTAAATGTGCTTGAACATATACATAAATGCATATAATACTGAATAATGCAGCAAAGAAGCAAACACATAAGACAACAATGTAATATGGAGTTCACCTCCATATGGTTTACAAATGAATTCTTTTTACAAGTCCTTGACTCAACCCCATATGGTTTACAAATGAACCAATGGGCTCAGAATACCATCTTACCCCTGGATGTCCTTTAGCTGCAAACAGTTTTAGGCTTCTCTGGACTAATTCTTTCAGTGAGTGCTCTAAGACTCGTTTGAGCTTCTAGCTTCTCTGACTCCCTTAGAATTGTTTACTGTCTCTGGACTCCTTCTATCTTCAACTCAAACAACACCAGCAACAGCTAGATCATTCAGTCTCTTTCCTGTCTAATACTTCACTGGGGTATTTATGTGCTGCCTCCAACCTCTGGTGGCTTCACTCTATTAAGCACTCTAGCTCTACCTCTAACCTCTAGTGGCTATCTCCTATCAAGCGCTCTAACACACTGAGCTTCCCAATGGGCTCCTTAGCGCTCCAACTCTGCCCACCCATTCCTTGCACACTGTGGACTGCCCTCCTGGAAAATTCCAAGCCTCTCTTTTTGCTTCTGTTCTGTCTTAGCACAACCTTCTTTTCCTTTGTGGCTTTTTTTTTCTTTTAATCAATCAGCGTTGGTTGGTTTATTTTCCCCTTTGGGCTCTACAGCTCCTCGGCCTTTGTTCACTCAAGTCCCCTTTTGAGCATTTAAAAATCATTTGCTAACACTTTCAGGGAAGAATGCCACCTATTTGGTAACAGAAGGGAAATCAACACTTTAAATTCTTCATAAACAATCGTTCTCTGTTTACATAGAGAACACTGTAAAATATGGGAATATATGCATAAAGCAATGTTCACTAGACTTGAAACATTCATAATTGTGCTTTATTTTCCTATCAAGTCCGCCTGTAGGTCGCTATCAAAGTCGCAATGGCTCTAAGGCCTGCCCCTTTGTATTTTGTAAATATATTAAAACATGGAAAATATCGCAAAAACCCATGGCAATGGCTTTGGTCCGGATCTAAAATATTATGTATTTATATTTTGGAACCCTTTCGGGTTCGATTCCAATAGCAGTTGCAAGTCACATGGCCTGGGGTCCTTTCCCTTTGGGATCGCCAACAGAGATCCACTTGTTATCACTCAGGTTGTTCCCTGCTTCCTATAGGGAATACGGCCGAGGTAACCACTAACCAATCTTTTAGCTACAGGTCTTAGCCTACCTGCAACCATAGAGGGCTCTCTCTTTGAAATTTAGCTTTGTTTTGGAGTATTTTAGGCTAGTTATGATGAACAGGGTTTGGTTTTATGTTTGTTGGATGGTGATTTCAGACAGAGCTGGGGTGCAAGTATGAAACAGTTTTTTCCATTGGGCAATGGAGTCTCTAAAAGTGTAATCGTTGAAAGTTTTTCTTGGTGAAATGGTAATGCTACAGAGTAGGATAGGCAACCTAGGAACAATTTTTCAAATCTGGAAATGATGGAATGAAGTCAGGGAATGAAAGGCAATAAAGAATCTTTCATTATACTGGCAGAGGGAAATTGTATGAATATTATGCAGGAGCAATTAAGAATTCCTAAACAATACTCAAAATGGAAGAATTAGTGCAAACATGAGCAGTTAAGAATTCATATTTATGACTAATCCTGAAGAAAACATAATTAATAGCAGAGATTGAACACAGGGTGCATTTAAACAAATCCTATGCTATTCTTCTTCTCTATTATCAAGATTATGAAACATACATGGAATTTACGAATATAGAGAACATAAAACACAGTTTAGTATAACTTATTGTTCCATAGAATGACACAGGAATTATGTAATAGGTCCTAGAACATCCAATCCACCTTCAAATGATTTAGACACAGTGAACTTCAACAACACTTTGTATTAATACAGTCTAATATGTTATAGCGAATTTCAGAAAGAAAATCACCAACCCCAAATACATTTGGTGGGGTGGTATATATACAAAAATGAGATACAAAATATCTAACTGATGAGCCTTCACGCAATAAATTTCATTACCAACTCTTCAGGGAAGTAGATGAAGGAAATAAATGCTGGAGTAATTTTTGGCATGCTAGTTGTCTATTTTGTCAGAGAAATTTGACTTTTGGGAACAACTGAGTCGGCTGAGGCTGCGCTTTTAATTTTTCATTTTATGGGCTTGCTGTCCTGGTGCTCTGCTGAGTCACTGCTCTGACTTCCATCTGCCTATTGTATTCATATTTTTTTGGATGCGTGCGTGTTCAACTTTGCTAACCTGTAGCTGACCAAAAAACTAAAGCTGAAAAAGGAAGAAAAGACCAAAATTACCTGGGCAAAATTTCCAACATTGCTTGCCACCAATCATCTGGAGGTAGGTGATGTCTTCTTATCTTTATGAGTGTTTCATCAGCCTCTGTGTATCTATAAAAATTGGGTGGGACCTCAAACTGATGATTGATCTCATGCTCAATATAAAATAGGTCTTCCAATTTGTCATAAAGAGATTGCCCAGAGGGAGGCGCTACTTCTTGTGAGGAGCTTGAAGATGCTGTAATCTGATTTGCAACATAGTTATTGATTCTGGTAGTATATTGTTCACAGGACAATAATTTTCCAGCACTAGTTAATAGGCTGGGTAATCCTCTGGTCTGTAATGTTGTTATTTTTATTTTAAAGTCATTTATTTCAGCCTGCATTTCCTGGCACTTTCTTTCTAGAGTCTACACAAAATTTCTCAAGGACAGCACCTTTTTTGCTGTCAAGATAGTATATGTTCTGCTATTGATGTCTAAAGCTGCCAAATCCTCTTTGGTATGAGTGTACAAGAAATGAATCATTTTATTGGCCTGCTCAGGCATAATCCCCAATGCTGCTCTAGCCCTATGAGTTTCAAATTGAGCTATGCCTATCAACTCTATTTTCTCATGTATGGCCTGAATTGATCTCCATTGGTCACTGATTGATTTGCCAATTTTGGCCCACAAAATCTTTTTAATTTAAGCTAGAGTCTTGTCTAGAGCCATTTCTTTCTCTAAGGCCTTTATTCTGCTATCCAAGGCTTTTATCTCCCTTTGCTTCTCAGCTACTGTCATCTTGGACTTGTCATAGTTTGCCTCTAGCTTGGCCAACTTTTCTTTGGACTCCTTCACCTCTATCACCTGAATTTCTAGCTCTTTGACTGCTTTCATCATGTCTTCCATACTCATGCTAGATTCTGGTGTTGTTGTTGTTGTTGCTGTAGCATCCGTAGTTGATGTCACTGTTGTGGATGCTGAAATGACAGGAGGGATTGTTGCTGCTTGTGTGGGAGGATCAGTGACAATAGTTGGGGCTGTTTTAGGTAGCTGGGAGGTAGACTCTCCCTGCTTGCCTTGTAATGATCTTTCCAACTCTTCCTCAATCTGTATTATCCTTTGATTCATCCTCATGAGTAGATCCATGGTATCATCAACTTATTTTTCTTGCACAAGCTCTGTAGTTTGAGGGTGGATAGTTGCAGGCAGCTTTGCTAGTTTTCTGAGTGCAGCAATATAATCCTCTTTCTTCTCCATAAGGGCCCTGATGCCCTTGGGATCCTTAGGATCATGTCCTACATCCACAATAATTTCATCCAATGTTTTTATTCGATTATCTTTTGTATTTTTTAATGATTCTTTCAGATAATGTGCCAACATGGCCTTGTCTGCTAGAGTGGCATAGACCATTTCTCCTGTTTGCTTATGTAGTTCTATTTGATCCATTGGGTGAATGTCCTTGGAGAGGACTTCCATGTTTGTCTTTATGTAATCTGCAACTGTTTTGGGCTGTGGAACTTTAGGCATAAAATGAGTTAGAATCATTTTTTCCTCCTTGATATCATAAGCTGCCATCAATCTTTGCTGTTTGGAGGGTGTTGCCTTCAGGAATTGATAATACAGTTGTATTCTTAATAGCTCATTCTAAGCTTTGATTTCCTTGAAAGTTCCTTTAATGCCAGATGGTTGTTTGCTTTGTTGTCTTGAGGAAGACGCCTCTGTACTATGCTGCCTACCTAGCTCCTGCTGGGATGAGCTGGTAGCTGTTTGCTGGCTTGTTTCTCTCTCCTTCCTCAAGCTCTCTATGATTTCTTCACTAATATCTTCCTCAACTTGAGGATCAAATCTCTACCTCTTGGCTTCAGGTTGCTGCGCTGACCCACTTAGAGGTGTGGTTTCTTCCCTGTCTCGTTTCTTACCTCTTTCTTCATTAAGAGGAGTTTGCAAGGCTGGAATCTGTGATGCACCAGTCTGCTATGGAGGGGCTTGCCCTTGACTCTACTCTTTGCAAGTGGTAGGTTGTTCTGTAGTTGTTTCTTGCTTAGCCCCCATCACTTTTCCTTTCGTTGTACCTGTTGCTGATGTAGATGTCTCTTAGGCAGCCTGTGAAGCTGTAGCAGTGGATGTGCCCTCTCCAACTTGGTGTGGGAGTTTGAATGTTACTTGCTGAAAAGAATCCAAGTCAAGAGTTTTTTCTAAATCTTTGACATTTTTCTCCATTATTTCTTCTTGAGTAAGATCTTCAATTAATGTTCCTGGCACCCACTCATCTTGATTAGCATATTTCTCAAACTGTGGGATTTTGCAATGTTCATATGCTGTCAGCCTATATTTTATTTTTCTGGCATTGATAAAGCCATCGGGGTCATAAGGGACCCACCAGAAACTCCTTTTTAGCTTAAGTTTCTACACCAGTATTTGATCAGCATCTTGCCAACCCTCTTTCTTGTTCATAATAAAGGGGCCTAGATGGTCTTTGAATTTCAGGCGAGCTTTCTTCTTGGCACTGTGAAAATGAGTGAGGTCTGAATTGATGAGTTGCCTATAGTATTCCTAGGCAAACAGTCTCATGGGTACATATCTTGGGAGCCTGTAGGGACAGAGCTCACAGCCATAGATCCTAATGACAGTGTGATTTTGGTAGAGATACCAATCACCTATTTTGTAGTTCTTGGACAACTGCAATATCTTCTGCATGTCATATGATAATCTAGGAGGAGTTCTTTTCAAGAGACAGGAGATTGGGTAAACAAATTGGTTAATGAACTCACAGTATGAGTAGGGAGAGTTTTGGACTTGATGGAAGACTAATGACCAAAAGATAACAGACCTCCTCTCACCCTGTGAATCCAACTTCTTGATGGGACATTGGAAGCAATCTGACTGATAATACATGAACAAATGATAGATATATGATGAGTATTTGAAGACTCCCTCTCTATCCAGCTTTACTAGTTGGTCATGGATTTTATTTGCAATGAACTTGGCATAGTTGTACTTGACAGCAAGGGGCTGTCCAAGGCTGTATGCAAACAATAGGACCAACATTGTTTCATCAATGTGCTCACTTGTTTTGAAACCTAGCACAGAGGATATCATATCTACAAGTAGCTTGCCTACTTCATTGAAATTGACATATAAGAAAGGAGGTGGCTCTGTAGGCTGGCGGTCTGCTCTCATAAATGTCTTGGTAATTCTGGCAATCTCAGAGCTAGAGAGTTTGGGGCCTTCATCCAGCAGGTATTTCATAGAAAAAGGCATTAAAAGCTGAGTCTGCTTGAAATTTAGCATCTGGTTAATGGAATCAGGGGTGATGTAGAAGAGTATGCTCCCCGATGGAGACTTGACAGCTCTTTGAGTTGGGTCATAGTTCTTAGCAAAGAGGTGAATTATCTCAGGGAAAATATTTACAGAAGGCAAGAAGTAGATGGGCAAATTTGATTCCCAAGTGCCATACATGTCACTATTGCTCAAATAATTATTTCTCAGCTGACAGAAGGTCTGCAAGTGATTTCTATCCCCAACCAAATCCTGAATGAGGTAGTCCCTATCAGCTAAAGGCAGTGCTTCAAGCTCTTTGTTCAGTGCATTGATAGGAGCAATGTTTAAAGCTGCTGGAGTGGCCATTTTGAAGTTTTTCTGTGTTGATACTTAGAACCAGGATTAGTGCAACTACTAAAGACTATGAACTACCTCTGAGGCTATGTCAAGGAGCTGCAGACTGAGTTTAGGTATGGCAGTGGCCTTCACTATCTATAATTATGATAAAAAAGGCAAATTTACCGGGCTCAAGAAGACTTTTCTTGTCTTTGATGAATTCACTAGATTGATAAACTGTGGGGGAAAACTGCAGAGAGAATAGGGATGTTTTTGAGCTGAATAGGGGGACTTTTACAGAGGAAATTTGGGTAAAAGGGATCAATGCATGGGCAGTATGAGGATTCTGCCGACAAAACGAACTCTAAAACAAATTTTTACGGTGAATTTGCAAGTGGGCGCAGATTTACAGAGTTTTCTTTGAGCAGAGGGTTAATTGGTGAATTTTAGGCAACATTTAGGTGCTTGAGTGTCTTCAGTTTGGAAATTTGCAGAGTTTTAAGCAGATAAACTGGACAAAATGGCGAAGACAAGGGTAAACAGGTAAAATTTGGGCAAATACCTGGTTTTTATGGCGCCGAGGGTGTTGAGCTGGTACAATGGAGAGCAATGCAGTTAGAGTTGCAGGCGGCAGCGGCGTGGTTGCTTGAATTTAAACTTTGGTGGTAAAATGACGTAAAACAGCGTGCACAGCTCTCCAAATGGATAAATGAAAATGATCAAAAAACAGTCGTTTTGCGTGTTTTTTATGAAATTTGGGACTTTTTGGTGCTTTTGGCCCTTTTTTAGATGATTTCAGCATGACGTCATTTGGAGAGTAGGGGGGTATGGCATGGTGACGTGGATGCTGACTCGGATGATGACGTGGCGAAGGACACATTAGCGGGGCGATGACGTGAGAGGGTGATGTGGCAAGGACACAAGACAGTGGAAGGCCGACGAGGACATGACGTCACGATGACGCGGTGTTGACATCAGGGGGCAGAGGGCGGTAAGTGGTATTATCCCGCACCACCTTTGGCCCTGGGCAGTATTGGGGAGGGGGGCTCCGATCACGCTGGGAGAATGACCCGTGGCGGGGGTACGGCAGCAAAACCGCCCATCCCCCGTACGCTAAACTCTAGCAGATCGGGGTTCGAAAATGACCGCCCATCGTTGGATTTGTGGCATGGGAAATCGGACGGCGGTCGGGGCAACGAGGAGTGGCGGGCAAATTTGGATGCGGGACCCACGAATATTTGTTGTTTAAACATTGTTTCACTGGGTAATAACCTTTGGTCATGGCGGAATATTTAAATAGATTTAACCCAAAGTTTATATGAAACCTAATATAAGTGTGGATGCGGGGTTTTATTTGGATGCAAAAGGGTTGTTATAAAGTCCCAGATGGACTTAATATTCCCAAAACTTTAATTATATAGCTATATTGCTATGGGGTGGGATATTTAGTATTATTTTGGGGTTTTATATAGTTTTTTTTATGAAAATAGGAATAGGGAAGTAACTTAGGGAGCTAAATAGTAAAATTAGATGTCAATATGCCTTTGTGGAGTGAAATTGTAGGAGAAGAGGCTAAGTTTATGAAGTGAAACTTAGACATAAGAAATGAATGGAATGTGGAATGATGAGGTTTACACAAGAAATGTGGCTTCTTTTCACTAAGTTAACTCATATGTCAACTTGGTATTTCATGAAAAAATGGAATGAAACTGGACTTTGTTGGCCAAATCCCAAGGTCCTTGAGGGGGTGTTAGTAAGTGATCTTTGGGGGGAATGGAGGGGAATTAGTCATGCTTCCACTATTGTACCACCAACCAACTGCATTGGTACTTGTGTCATTGATGAAATGGGTGCTTCTTGTTAAGACTAATAATGATCACCCACTTGAATCTGCAACCTCAAACTATATACCCAACCTAATACACCTAACATTTTTCCTTCCTTTGGATTGGATGCACTTGAACTAGCAAATCCTGAATGTTTTCTTTTATCTTAACTGCCCTCCTATCTAAATGTACCCTTATCTCTTCCAAGGGCCCAGATTAAGCAGTTGGGCTTCTTAAATTCTCTACTTATCTACTCATCTGCCAAACTTGAACTGTTTGGACAGATATTCTTTCTCTATTCTACAACAGCAAATTAAAACATGGCATGGTCCAGTTTGAACTATTGGGCCATCCATCAAATGTGACAAGCAACAGTACCTCCACATGGTGAATTTGCAAATAAGATAGCAGTGGCATTTTGAATGGGCACTTTCCTGGTCTTTGGTTTGGGGTTCATTTTCACTATTTTTTCTGACCAATTGATTTTCTTGCCTTTTGATTACTCTTTTAAGGCATACCCTCTTTTCAATTTTTACTTTTCCTTATCTGTATACAAAATATGGAACCTTTGTAGCATGCAAGGATGAACATATTTAGCACCTCCACTGTCAATCATGAAAAATGAAACCTATTGGTATAGGAATCTAACAGTGGCTCCACTTGGGGATGGCTTTTCCTAGTGAAAAGCCAAGAACAGCAGGTCAAATTGCCTTATTTTTCCATTCTTGCTGTATTCTGAAATTTCCTTGTCTTGGAGACCTTTGATCTGAATCTTTGTAGCCTGTATGCAATGCTTTTTAAAGCTAATATGTATGAAATTGCAGCTTTGTTTCTTGCTAGTTTCTCTGAGTGTTAATTATCATCTTCATACTTCCCAAGTCTTTTTCTTGATTTCTTATGATGGATTCAAAATATATCTCAAAAATTGATGTAGTTCCCTGATTTCTCTTCGAAATTTGCTACATTTGATTCCTTATCTAACTACTATAAATGAAAATGTTGGAAATACAAATGTTTATGTACAATATATAGCTATGTTGTGTTCATTCAAAGGGATCAAAATAATGTTTGAGAATTCTCCCATTGGTTGGGCCTTCTTCAGTATTTGTGCCATCCAAACTCTTGAGAAAATAGGTGTTGTTACCTTGTACAACTTGAATCACAAATGGTCCTTTCCAAAGAAAATCAAATTTCCCCTGTTTCCCTTTATCTTCCCTCCTGAAGTCCCATTTCAACACTTCGTTTCCTATGAAAAAGTCTTCAGCTTTTGTTCTTTTATCAAAGATCTTCTTGAGTTTATCTTGTAGTATCTGAGTTCTACGATATACTTCCTCTCTTGTCTGTTGCAAGTGAATAGTTTGATTGATTCTTCTCTGAATATCATTTGGCTCTGCTTGTATTTCTTGCAGCAACTTGACCACAGGGATTCCTAAAGAGGAGTGGAAAACAACCTCTAGACCATACATCAACTCATATGGGCTTGTTCCAATGGATATTTTGGTGGTCAACCTATCTGCCCATAGTGCATTGACAATTTTTTTGTGCCAATTATTTTTATTCTCTTCCAGGATCTTTTTGATGATGTTGATGAGGCTCTTGTTGGAGGATTTAGCTAGACCATTACCTTGAGGGTAATAGGCTGTGGAATGACCTAGGGTGATATGGTATTTGTGACAACAACTGATCATTATTTTGGACTTAAAGGCAGCTGCATTGTCTGTAATTATCTTTTCTGGACAACCAAATCTAGACAAGATATTGGTCTCTAGGAATTGTATGATGATTGAGTCATTGGCTTGCCTACAAGGGATGGCCTCTATCCACTTGGTAAAGTAATCTGTGGCTGTCAAAATCCATCTATGCTAGACAGAAGATGAAGGTTGAATCTCCCTAATGAAGTCTAAACCCCATTGTTGAAATGGTCTTTCAATTGAAATAGGTTTGAGGGGCAGGGGTAGCAGCTTTTTCTTGCCTTCAAAGATTTGACATTTATGGCAAGACATTACAAATTTTTTAACATCAGCAAACAGAGAAGGCCAATAAAATCTAGCCCTTAGGATTTTATCAGTTGTAGATTTCCAATACAAGTGTCCTCCACAATCTCCTGCATGAAATTCCTTGAGGACATTTTCAGTTTCATCCAATGTTAGACAATTAAGGAAAATACCTTCATGATTTTTCCAAAATCACACATTATCTATGATACAAAACTTTGAAGCTTTCATTTTCAAGAATCTCTTTTTGGTTCTGGATAACCTTGGAGGAGCTTGCAGGTTTAACAATACAAAACATATGTCAGTGTACCAAGGTGATTGTAAGAAGGCTTGATTGATCTGTGGAGTCACCATCTCTCGCTTGTTATCTAGTTCATTGATGTCTAAGGCTTGAAAGTTGGTTTCAGTCATTAGTTTGGCTAACCCTTGTCCTTTTATGAGTTTTGTTGGCTTAATCTCAATGTCATATTCTAAAATGTTGGCTATCCATTTGCCCCTTTTACCTTCAATTCCTTCTTGGGTAACAATATCTTTAACCACTGCATTTGGAACATAGGCAATTATGTGAGAGTACAATATATAAACTCTGAAATATTTTATGGCCTTGACCAAGGCATATGCCTGTTTCTCCATGATTTGGTATTTGAGTGGGGCATCTCTAAGTGTTTTGCTTAAAAAAGCAATGGGTTTCTCACAACCTAAGTCATCTTTTTGTAATAGGACAGCAACAATAGTATGCTCAGATGCAAAGGAAAAGATTATGAAGTCTTTATAAAACCTGGGACTTGTGAGAACAAGTGCTTTTGTCAAAGCTATCTTGATTTCCTCAAATGCCTGCTTGGCTTCTATTGTCCATTTGACTTTAGAATCTTTCTTAAGCATATTATTCAATAGTATTATTAGCTCAGCCAAGTTGGGAATGAATCTTCTCAGGAAATTGATCTTGCCTAGAAAAGCTTGTAATTCTTTGATGTTTCTTAGATGAGGGACCTGAAGGATAACTTGAATTTTGTCCGGGTCAATTATTATACCATGTTTTGAAATTATGTGACCTAGGAGTTTGCCCTCTTCTAGGCCAAACAGTGATTTCTTTGGGTTCAATGATATGCCATATTTTCTGCAAATTAGGAACACTTGTCTGAGATGTTTTAAATGTTCTTGGTCTGATTTTGAGAAAGCAGTAAGATCACCAAGATATATGACTAAAAATTCATGAATCTCCTTAGCAAAGGCTATGTCCATTGTCCTCTGGAAGGTAGCTCCTGCATTCTTGAGTCCAAAAGGCATTTTGACATATTTAAAGGTTCCCCAAGGTGTTGTAAAGGTTGTTTTGTCTTGATCATCTGGGTGAACTAAAATATGATTAAATCCTGAAAAGCCATTTAACAATGAAATCCTTGAAGCTCCCACTACCCTTTGCAGGATATGATCCATTTTTGGTAAGGGATAGTGGTCTTTGAGAGAGACTTTATTCAAATTTCTCAAGTCAACACAAAGTCTTATCTCTCCAGTTTTCTTTCTAGTGGGTACTAGATTTGAAATCCATTCTGAGAATCTAATAGGTACAATGATTCCGGCTTCAAACATTCATTTAACTTCTTTTTCAATCATGGGAAGGAGGACAGGATTCACCCTTCTAAGCTTTTGTTTAAAAGGTTTCTGATTTTCTTTCAAGGGTATAGTATGTTGGATGACTGAAGTATCATAGGACTTAGGTCCTCATAGCTCTAAGCAAACACATCTTGGAACTCTTTAAACAACCCAATGTATTTCAGTTTTTTTTCAGGAGGTAATGTTTTGGAAAGTTTTATCATTTTAGGATTTTCTATGGTCCCAATGTTACATTCCTCAATTTCTGCATTTAGGGGTTGCATTTTTGGCTTTCTAGGAATGTCATTTGAGTCAAAAATATCTTCTAAGGGAGTTAAACCTGTGGGCAGGAAATTATCCTTTAGTTCTATTACTTCAAATTCTTCCTCAATCATTTCACCAAAATCTGTTTGTTTTAGCTTTTGTAAATTTGTACAGTCAAAGGTTGTTGGATGCAAAATCAGATTTGTTGTTTCAGCTGATATATCTAGTTCGACTTTATCAATTTGTTGTTGATCATCAACAGTGCTTGTGTCTATGTTTATACTTGAGAATTCTTCTTTCAATGTCAAGAAATTATTTATTTGGGTGTCATTCTCAAATACTTGCCAATTTTTTACATTATCTGGGACAACAGGTCTATGTTTGATCTCAACGGTGAAGTGATGATCGGGCTCAAAAGGAAGTTTACAAGTGCTGGCAAAAGTTGCCAAACTATGTGCATGTAAGTTATGACTTCTTGAAATTTTAGTGAGCTGAAATTATAAGAAGTTGTTAAGTAATTCAGTTGTTGCCCGTCTGTAAGACCTTAGCCTGATATCGTTTGTAACAAAATTTCCCTTCATCTGTTGTATAATTAAATCAGAGTCCCCTAGAATTGAAATCTTAGTTGCCCCTAGACTTCTAATTTGTTTGAGACCCAATAGAAGGGCTTAATATTCAGCCATGTTGTTTGTACATCTGAAATTTAGCCTATATGCATGACCTTGAGCATGGTCATTCTGCATGTTGTGTATCCAAACACCTGCCCCTGCTCCTAATTTATTCATTGACCCATCAAACTCTAAGTACCATAATATTTATTGATTAACACTTGTCTCAATAGTTTTGTAAGTTTTCTCAGTGGGCAGATTTGGCTATTGTAACTCATGTGATATGTCATTTTGCTTTGTTGTATCAATCACATCAAAACCTTTTTGATCTAGGGCACTAGATTGTTCATTCATGATTTCTGTTTGTGCTGTTTTGAGGAGCTTGACATCAGTTTTGGGACACATGTCAACATTGTATAAGATAAATGAATCCATGTCAGAGTGAATGGAATAGATGGGGAAGTTTTCGGTTTTTTCTTGACTACTAACCACATATTTCATCAATGTTTCTCAGTATAATCTCTTTGGCTGGCCAAAGATTGAAATTGTGGCATAGGACATGTCTAACTACAAGGATCCTTGGAGTTTGGCACCCCAAGATCTGGACAAAAGCATACCATACTTAGGTGGAATGTCAGCTACCACCACATCCATCAAGATAGTCTTAGTTGGATATTGGACTAAAGAAACACAAAGATCTTTTATTAGACCTAGACACCTGACCTGGCTGGAATCAAAAGAGAACAGGTCTTTATAGGGTCTTGTGATGTCTAGATCTAGCTTTTCCATCACGGACTTGGGCATTAGATTATGAGAAGCGCCTGAGTCAAACATTGCATCATGTAACACTTTGTCATGAATGTTTAAGCTCACATAGAATGGAGGAAATCCTCCATCTACTGATTTACCATTGACTTCTGGACTAAAAATCAGTTCTGGTTGATCATCCAAAACATTGACTGCATCCCTATTCTCTGGTATTTGCAGTGACCTATTGATTTGTTGTCTGTAAACTTCATGTTTGGCCAATTCAGAGAGAGGAATGGCTATTTTCAGCTTGCCAATTTCTGTTTCTAAGTTAAAAGGTTTTTCTATCTGATTCTTTACATTTTGGGCAGCAAGCTTCTCTTTTTCAGCTGAGCTTTCATTGACCTTCTGTTGATTATGTATGTTGTTATAAAGTGCATCTGATTTGTCATTATTTTCTGGATGGTTATTCAAATCTTCTTTTGGAGAATGGGATGTAAATGGATGGTTTCTTGAAGGCTGTAAGTCTGATACATCTTCCACAGTAGCTTCCTTTGGGTGGGTTTTATCAGAGGATTCTGTTGGGACAACTTTATCCTTCGTTTTCTTCAGCTGTTTAGTATCTTTCAAATTGGTAGGTTGAGGCACATCTATGGTCCTTCTTCTTAATTTGTACTGTTTATGAACCTCATAGATTGCTGCATCATAGCCTTCTCTAAAATCAAATGACTCTCCAGATTTGGTTTGAAATTGGTTGAATTCATGGGCCTCTTGGTCATCTTGAGTTAGGAAAACTTGTTGTTATAGGCCCATTAAGTTAATGTGAGGGTCTTCTGTTGGTTCACTTGAGGTTGAGACCTCTGCATAATTCTCTTGAAATGGAGGTTTGATATTCTGATCAGGGCCAGTCCTTCCAGCATTCGGGTTTTGATTTTTTCTAAAATTAGGATTTCTAGCTGTGTTTCTTGTTTGACCCTCCCATGATGACTTTCTTTCAATGGTTTCCACCCTATCTCCCAATCTGTCCATCCCTTTGATGATTGCATCAATTTTTTGCTCGAATGTTGAAGGTTCTTCTTTGAATGTTGTTCTTCTTTCAGTTCTAGCCCAGTTTTGTTTGGCAATCAAATTTTCCTCTACACTAACAGCTACATTCTGCATGTCTGCTAGGCTGGGAGGGGCTCTTTCCCTCAGCTGATATGCCATGTCTGAATCAAATCCATCAGGGAATTTGATCAAGGCTAAATCAGGTGGGGGTCTAAGGTTTTGCGGGATGGCATTGTATACATTGTTAAATCTAGCACAATGGTCTTGGACAGTTTCTTGTGGACCCCTTTTTAAATTGTCATATTCAGTTAATATATGTAAAGGGTCTTTCTTCTTTTTCCATTTGTTTAGGAAGAATTGATATAGGGCCTCAAGATTGGCTATGGAGTTTGCAGTAAGTGACCTAAACCAGGTCCTTACATCACCAGTTAGACTCTGAACAAAGATCTTCATCCTCACACCATCATCATCGGTTTCATAGTTTTCAAAATAGTCCTACATCTTATTAGTGTTTTGTTGGGTTGTATAGGAACCAACACCATCAAAATAAGTGATCTTACTTTGATAATCCTGAGGCATAGCCCCTGGATTTGCTGGTAATTGCAAGGGAGCATATCTGTTGGCCATAATTACAGGGATAAATGGAACAGCAAGAAGAAATGGGACAGTTGGAAGAGCAGGAACGATGGTAGATGTATGTGTAATAGATGGAGGACTGGAGAAGGTATTTTGAGAGGTGGATGGAGAACTAGTAGAAGTGGGAGTAATGTGAGGACGAACTAAAGCTTTAGCAGGGGTTGGAATATAGCTTTGTTGAACTGCTTCAGGACTTGAATCAGCAAACTCTTCTTGTTGCTCTTGTTTTCTAAGGATCTTAGGGATTAGATTGGGATTTTCAAAAATAGCTGGAGGATCTGGGTCAGGGTGTGACCTGGTGTAACGAGTTTTCTTCCTTGGAACCAGCTTCTAGATTTCGTTTTGGTATTTTTCTGGGAATATTTATAATCACAGCTTTAAACAATACTTCATAGGAGATTCTTTTGGAAAATAAGAAGCTTGATATCTCCTTTGACTATGTTGGAATAGGGAAACTGATTGTCCCCAGCAGAGTCGCCAATGATGTTATCACTCAGGCTTTTCCCTGCTTCCTATAGGGAATACGGCCGAGGTAACCACTAACCAATCTTTTAGCTGCAGTTCCTAGCCTACCTGCAACCAAAGAGGGATCTCTCTTTGAAATTTAGCTTTGTTTTGGAGTATTTTAGGCCAGTTATGATGAACAAGGCTTGGTTTTGAGTTTGTTGGATGGTGATTTCAGATAGAGCTGGGGTGCAAGTATGAAACAGTTTTTTCCATTGGGCAATTGAGTCTTTGAAAGTGTAATCGTTGAAAGTTTTTCTTGGTGAAATGGTAATGCTACAGAGCAGGATAGGCAACCTAGGAACAATTTTTCAAATATGGAAATGATGGAATGATGTCAGGGAATGAAAGGCAATCAAGAATATTTCATTATACTGGCAGAGGGAAAGTGTATGAATATTGTGCAAGAGCAATTAAGAATTCCTAAATAGTACTCAAAATGGAAGAACTAGTGCAAACATGAGCAGTTAAGAATTCATATTTATGACTAATCCTGAAGAAAACATAATTAATAGCAGAGATTGAACACAGGGTGCATTTAAACAAATCCTATGCTATTCATCTTCTCCATTATCAAGATTATGAAACATACATGGAATTTACGAATATAGAGAACATAAAACATAGTTTAGTATAACTTATTGTTCCATAGAATGACACAGGAATTCTATAACAGGTCCTAGAACATCCAATCCACCTTCAAATGATTCAGACACAGTGAACTTCAACAGCACTTTGTATTAATACAGTCTAATATGTTACAGCACAGTTCAGAAAGAAAATCACCAACCCCAAATACATTCGGTGGGGAGGTATATATACAAAAATGAGATACAAAATATCTAATTGATGAGTCTTCATGCAATAAATTTCATTACCAACTCTTCAGGGAAGTAGATGAGGGAAATAAATGTTGGAGTAATTGTTGGCATGCTAGCTATCTATTTTGTCAGAGAAATTTGACTTTTGGGAACAACTGAGTCGGCTGAGGCTGCGCTTTTAATTTGCCATTTTTAGGGCTTGATGTCCTGGTGCTCTGCTGAGTCACTGCTCTGACTTCCATTTGCCTGTTGTATTCATATTTTGTTGGATGCCTACATGTTCAACTTTGCTGACCTGTAGCTGACCAAAACACTGAAGCTGAAAAAGGAGGAAAAGACCAAAATTACTTGGGCAAAATTTCCAGCATTGCTTGCCACCAATCATCTCAAGGTAGCTGATGTCTTCTTATCTTTATGAGTGTTTCATCAGCCTCTATGTATCTATAAAAATTGGGTGGGACCTCAAACAGATGATTGATCTCATGCTCAATATAAAACAGGTCTTCCAATTTGTCATAAAGAGATTGCCCAGAGGGAGGCGCTGCTTCTTGTGAGGAGCATGAAGATGCTGTAATCTGATTTGCAACATAGTTATTGATTCTAGTGGTATATTGTTGACGAGATAGTAATTTTCCAGCACTAGTTAATAGGCTGGGTAATCCTCTGGTCTACAATGCTATTATTTTTATTTTAAAGTCATTTATTTCGGCCTGCATTTCTTGGCACTTTCTTTCTAGAGTCTGCACAAAATTTCTCAAGGTCAGCACCTTTTTTGCTATCAAGATAGTATATGTCCTGCTATTGATGTCTAAAGCTGCCAACTCCTCTTTGGTATGAATGTTCAGGAAATGAATCATTTTATTGGCCTGCTCAGGCATAATCCCCAATGTTGCTCTATCCCTTTGAGTTTCTAATTCAGCTATGCCTATCAACTCTATTTGCTCATGTATGGCCTGAATTGATCGCCATTGGTCACTGATTGATTTGCCAATTTTGGCCCACAAAATCTTTTTAATTTCAGCTAGAGTCTTGTCTAGAGCCTGTTCTTTCTCTAAGGCCTTTATTCTCCTGTCCAAGGCTTTTATATCCCTTTTCTTCTCAGCCACTTTCATCTTGGACTTGTCATATTTTGCCTCTAGCTTGGTCATCTTTTCTTTGGCCTCCTTCACCTCTATCACCTGAATTTCTAGCTCTTTGACTGCTTTCATCATGTCTTCCATACTCATGCTAGATTCTGGTGTTGTTTTTGCTGTTGCTGCTGTAGCATTCGTAGTTGATGTAACTATTTTGGATGCTGAAATGACAGGAGGGATTGTTGTTGCTTGTGTGGGAGGATCAGTGACAATAGTTGCGGCTATTTGAGGTGGCTGGGAGGTAGACTCTCCCTGCTTGCCTTGTAATGATCTTTCCAACTCTTCCTCCATCTGTATTATCCTTTGATTCATCCTCATGAGCAGATCCATGGTATCATCAACTTCTTTTTCTTGCACAAGTTCTGCAGTTTGAGGGTGGATAGTTGCAGGTAGCTTTGCTTGTTTTCTGAGTGCAGCAATATCATCCTCTTTCTTCTTCATAAGGGCCCTGATGCCCTTGGGATCCTTAGGATCATGTCCTAGATCCACAATAATTTCCTCCAATGTTTTTATTCGGTTATCTTTAGCTAAGGAAGACATTCTCTCCAAATCCAATTGAGTGTTTGTATTTTTTAATGATTCTTTCAGCTGATGTACCAACATGGCCTTGTCTCCTGAGTGGCATAGACCATTTCTCCTATTTTCTTATGTAGTTCTATTTGATCCATTGGGTGAATTTCCTTGGAGAGGACTTCCATGTTTGTATTTATGTAATCTGCAGTTGTTTTGGGTTGTGGAACTTTAGGCTTAAAATGAGTTAGAATCATTTTTTCCTACTTGACATCATAAGTTGCCATCAATCTTTGCTGTTTGGAGGGTGTTGCCTTCAGGAATTGATCATACAGCTGTATTCTTAATAGCTCATTCTAAGCTTTGATTTCCTTGAAAGTTCCTTTAATGCCAGATGGTTGTTTGCTTTGCTATCTTGAGGAAGACACTTCTGTACTATGCTACCTGCCTAGCTCCTGTTGGGATGAGCTGGTAGCTGTTTGCTGGCTTGTTTCTCTCTCCTTCCTCAGGATCTCTACGATTTCTTCACTAATCTCTTCCTCAACTTGAGGATCAATTCTCTACCTCTTGGCTTCAGGTTGCTGTGTTGACCCACTTGGAGGTGTGGTTTCTTCCCTATCTCATTTCTTACCTCTTTCTTCATTAAGAGGAGTTTGCAAGGCTGGAATCTGTGATGCCTCAATCTGCTGTGGAGGGGCTTGCCCTTGACTCTGCTCTTTGGAGGTGGTAGGTTGTTCTGTAGTTGTTTCTTTCTCAGCCCCCATCAATTCTTTTCCTTTTGCTATACATGTTGCTAATGTAGATGTCTCTTGGGCAGCCTGTGAAGCTGCAGCAATGGATGTGCCCTCTCCAACTTGGTGTGGGAGTTTGAATGTTACCTGCTGAAAAGAATCCAAGTAAAGAGTTTTTTCTAAATATTTGACATTTTTCTCCGTTATTTCTTCTTGAGTAAGATCTTCAATTAATGTGCCTGGCACCCACTCATCTTGATTATCATATTGCTCAAATTGTGGGATTTTGCAACGTTCATATGTTGTCAGCCTATATTTTATTTTTCTGGCATTGATAAAGCCATCGGGGTCATAAGGGACCCACCAAAAAATCCCTTTTAGCTTAAGTTTCTACCCCAGTATTTGATCAGCATCTTGCCAACCCTATTTATTATTCATAATAAAGGGGCCTAGATGGTCTTTTAATTCCAGGCGAGCTTTCTTCTTGGCACTGTGAAAATGAGTGAGATCTGAATTGATGAGTTGCCTATAGTATTCCAAGGCAAACAGTCTCATGGGTACATATCTTGGGAGCCTGTAGGGACAGAGCTCACAACCATAGATGCTAATGACAGTGTGATTTTGGTAGAGATACAAATCACCTATTTTGTAGTTCTTGAACAACTACAATATCTTTTGCATGTCATATGATAATCTAGGACGAGGAGTTCTTTTCAAGAGACAGGAGACTGGGTAAAAAAATTGGTCAATCAACTCACAGTAAGAGTAGGTAGAGTTTTGGACCTGATGGAAGACTAATGACCAAAAGATAACAAACCTTCTCTCACCCTGTGAATCCATCTTCTTGATGGGACATTGGAAGCAATCTGACTGATAATACATGAAAAAATGATAGATATATGATGAGTATTTGAAGACTCCCTCTCTATCCAACTTTACTAGTTGGTCATGGATTTTATTTGCAATGAACTTGGCATAGTTGTACTTGACAATAGGGGGTTGTCCAAGGCTGTATGTAGACAATAGGACCAACACTGTTTCATCAATGTGCTCACTTGTTTTGAAACCTAGCACAAAGGATATCATATCTACAAGTAGCTTGCCTACTTCATTGAAATTGACATATAAGAAAGGAGATGGCTTTGTAGGCTGGCAGTTTGCTCTCATAAATGTCTTGGTAATTCTGGAAATCTCAGAGCTGGAGAGTTTGGGGCCTTCATCCAACAGGTATTTCATAGAAAAAGGCATTAAAAGACGAGTCTGCTTGAAATTTAGCATCTGGTTAATGGAATCAAGGGTGATGTAGAAGAGTATGCTCCCCAATGGAGACTTGACAGCTCTTTGAGTTGGGTCATAGTTCTCAGCAAAGAGGTGAATTATCTCAGGGAAAATATTTACAGAAGGCAAGAAGTAGATGAGCAAATTTGATTCCCAAATGCCATACATGTCACTATTGCTCAAATAACTATTTCTCAGCTGACAGAAGGTCTACAAGTGATTTCTGTCCCCAACCAAATCCTGAATGAGGTAGTCCCTATCAGCTAAAGGCAGTGCTTCAAGCTCTTTGTTCAGTGCATTGATAGGAGCAATGTTTAAAGCTGTTGGAGTGGCCATTTTGAAGTTTTTCTGTGTTGATACTTAGAACCAGGATTAGTGCAACTACTGAAGACTGTGAACTGCCTCTGAGGCTTTGTCAAGGAGCTGCAGACTGAGTTTAGGTATGGCAGTGGCCTTCACTGTCTGTAATTATGATAAAAAAGGCAAATTTATTGGGCTCAAGCAGACTTTTATTGTCTTTGATGAATTCACTGGATTGATAAACTGTGGGGGCAAACTACAGAGAGAATAGGGATGTTTTTGAGCTGAATAGGGGGGGACTTTTGCAGAGGAAATTTGGGTAAATGGGATCAATGCACGGGCAGTATGAGGATTCTGCCAGCAAAACGAACTCTAAAACAAATTTTTACGGTGAATTTGCAAGTGGGCGCAGGTTTACAAAGTTTTCTTCGAGAAGAGGGTTAATTGGTGAATATTAGGCAGCATTTAGGTGCTTGAGTGTCTTCAGTTTGGAAATTTGCAGAGTTTCAAGCATATAAACTAGACAAAACGGCAAAAACAGGGGTAAACAGGTAAAATTTGGGCAAATATCTGGTTTTTATGGCGCCGAGGGTGTTGAGCTGGTACAATGGCAAGCAATGGAGTTGGAATTGCAGGCAACAGCAGCGTGCTTGCTTGAATTTAAAATTTGGTGGTAAAACGACGTAAAACAACGTGCACAACTCTCCAAACGGATAAATGAAAATGAACAAAAAACGGTCGTTTCGCATGTTTTTTATGAAATTTGGGACTTTTTGGCGCTTTTGGCGCTTTTTGAGATGACATCAGCATGACGTCATTTGGTGGGTAGGGGGGTACGACATGGTGACGTGGATGCTGACTCGGATGATGATGTGGTGGAGGACATGTTGGCAGGGTGATGACGTGAGAGGGTGATGTGGCAAGGACACAGGACAGCGGCGGGCCAACAAGAACATGACGTCACAATGACGCGGTGCTAACACTAGGGGGCAGAGGGCGGTGAGTGGTATTATCCCGCACCACCTTTGGCCCTGGGCGGAATCAGGGAGGCGGGCTCCAATCACGTTGGGAGAATGACGCGTGGCAGGGGTACGGCAGCAAAACCGCCCATCCCCCGGACGCTAAACTCCGGCAGATTGAGGTTCGAAAATGACCACCCATCGTTGGATCTGTGGCATGGGAAATCGGACGGTGGTCGGGGCAACAAGGAGTGGCGGGTAACTTTGGATGCGGGACCTACGAATATTTGTTGTTTAAACATTGTTTCGTCGGGTAATAACCTTTGGTCATGGCGGAATATTTAAATATATTTAACCCAAAGTTTATATGAAACCTAATATAAGTGTGGATGTGGGGTTTTACTTGGACGCGGAAGGGTTGTTATAAAGTCCCAGATGGACTTAATATTCCCAAAACTTTAATTATATAGCTATATTGCTATGGGGTGGGATATTTAGTATTTTTTTGGGGTTTTATATAGTTTTTTTATGAAAATAGGGATAGGGAAGTAACTTAGGGAGCTAAATAGTAAAATTAGATGTTAATATGCCTTTGTGGAGTGAAACTGTAGGGGAAGTGGCTAAGTTTATGAAGTGAAACTTAGACATAAGAAATGAATGGAATGTGGAATGATGATGTTTACACAAGAAATGTGGCTTCTTTTCACTAAGTTAACTCATATGTCAACTTGGTATTTCATGAAAAAATGGAATGAAACTGGACTTTGTTGGGCAAATCCCAAGGTCCTTGAGGGGGTGTTAGTAAGTGATATTTTGGGGGAATGGAGGGGAATTAGTCATGTTTCCACTGTTGTACCACCAACCAACTACCTTGGTACTTGTGTCATTGATGAAATGGGTGCTTCTTGTTAAGACTAATAATGATCACCCACTTGCTTCTGCAACCTCAAACTACCTACCCAGCCTAATACACCTAACATTTTTCCTTCCTTTGGATTGGGTGCACTTGAACTAGCAAACCCTGAATGTTTTCTTTTCTCTTGACTACCGTCCTATCTAAATGTACCCTTATCTCTTCCAAGGGCCCAGATTAAGCAGTTGGGCTCCTTAAATTCTCTACCTATCTACTCATCTACCAAGCTTGAACTTTTTGGACAGATATTCTTTCTCTATTCTACAACAACAAATTTAAACATGGCATGGTCCAGTTTGAACTGTTGGGCCATCCATCAAATGTGACAAGCAGCAGTATCTCCACATGGTGAATTTGCAAATAAGATAGCAGTGGCATTTTGACTGGCCACTTTCCTGGTCTTTGGTTTGGGGTTCATTTTCACTATTTTTTCTGACCAATTGATTTTCTTGCCTTTTGATTACTCTTTTAAGGCATACCCTCTTTTCATTTTTTACTTTTCCTTATCTGTATACAAAATATGGAACCTTTGCAACATGCAAGGATGAACATATTTAGCACTTCCACTGTCAATCATGAAAAATGAAACCTATTGGTATAGGAATCTAACACCACTGATATCGGCGATCGCAGTCGTAAGTCGTATCGGCCCGGGGTCCATTCAACATTCAATGGAACGTTGCGATGCAATATCGTGGCAATTGCATATCGCTTATGCTTCAGACTTGTTTTCCACCCTTTATATTATTGCACTATGATATATATATTATATTTATTATATATATATATTATATATATATATATATATATATTATTATATATATATATGTATGTATGTATATTTATATATTATATATGTATGTATGTAATATATATGATATATTAGATAGATAGATTAGAAACAAGCCCTTGTTCTGCATCGTCAACTGGTCCACTGCCTTATTAAGGATTGCTTGTAAAAGGGTTTATCTCCATGATCCTCGCTTTGGCACATTTGCGATGCGATATTTCCTCTTTGACCAATCAAACACAGCCACGTGGCCCAATCCCGACCTACCATGTGTCAACTATGGATTGGCCCGTGAGCCTTTACTAAAAATCAAAATTTTAAATATAGTTTAAAATTCAATGAAATTGCCTCCTTTTCTAAGTACATTGGGCAATTTTCATTTTACAATAACTCCATTTGGAGTCTGTTTTGGTCCATTAAAATTGCGTTGGATTCAGAATGAAGAGATCTCTGCAATGAGACTATTTCCAGGAGCAACCTGTGACTTTCATTTTCCTCTGATTTACAAAGAATTTGTGCCATTTGGCATCTTTTACCTCTTGCATGAAGTATTTTAGACTTAGAGGTTTATCCATGATCCATTTTTGGATCAGCACATTATGCTTTTCTTCATATTCTTATGTCTTATAGAGATACCTAGGTAGGAATAATTGTGTCTCAATCTATTCCTATAAGCTTCTTAAGTGATAATCTATAAAGAGAATGGATTAATGGACTGTCTATTTAATTAATTCCCTCTGAATCAATAAATCATCAACATCTTGTTGTAAGAATAAGCATATTCTCTTGAACCTTCTGAACATCAGTCAGAGATTTTCACACTTATGATTATTCAATTTTCTTTCTGAAAATTGTGATAATCATATTATTTTTGTTTCTGCTCGCCACTATTGAATCTTTATCACTGTGTGAAATTTTATAGCATCCCTCTACTTTGGTATTAATATTATTCAAAAGGTTAGGCATTATACTGTTACATCTGTTTCATTCATTGGTCTTCCAAATTAAAACAAAAATCCCAAAACAATTATCTTAGATGCTTTGGCTTGATAGCTTACCATTATCAACTTAGAGGTAGAATAGCCCCTACAACCTCAAGTGACTTTCAAGCCATTTGACAAGTGGGGCATGGACTTCATTGGGCCTATCAACCCTCCTTCAAAGAAAAAATGGTACATTATTGTGTGTACTAATTATTTGACTAAGTGGGTTGAAACCAAGGCGATTAAGGCAACAAAAAAAGAGAAGGTGGTTGAGTTCCTAAGGGAGAATGTATTCTAAAAATTTGGGTACCTTAGAGAGCTAGTCACAGACCAAGGCAGCCATTTTACCTCCAATATGATTGATGCAGGAGCATCCAGCTCAATATTATCATTATATTCTAGTAGAAATAGGGGGTCTTGTATTTCAAGGAAGTTGGTTTCCTAAGTATTGTATTTATGAAATTATTTAATGTTTTGAGTGATTTTAATGAAAGCGGGAATTAATGAATATTGTAAGGCTTTATTGTAAATGTTCTCAAATGTAGGAGAACATGAGAGATTTATGATAGTTGACAGATTGGGGGATTGAGAATTGATTGTAAAGCTTAGTTTAGGAGTCAGTTCATGAATCTAGGGATTAGAGAGGAGTTTTAGGAACAAGAAGGAGATTTTAGGATTTTGTTGAGGAATTCAGGGATCTAAACCAGAAAGTGGTTTTAGAACCCCATTGTATAAATGTAAGCATAAAAGGCATGAACATGGGTTGGAGAGGTTGAATAGAAAAATATGTAGCAGATTGGAGTGTTGTAAGCCTATGAGCAGATTAGGAAATAGAGGCCACTGATATTGAAAATCAGGCCAGAGAGACAGAGATCTCAGTTTATAATCCATTGTTGTAATCATATAGATACAGAGATTATTTAAAATCCTGTATAAGCGCGTGATTGAGTGTTGAATGGTGAGTTGAATGTATTTGGAAATCGTACATATATATTTATGCAGGCAAACGCAGTAAGCGCAAGGAGGCAGATTCGAGGTGGATTACACAGAGGAAGACGTCACGAGGAGGATCATAATGGATTGTTAAATCTGTTATCTCAAAATCAAAACCTAATAAGTTGCTGGTCAGGTTGACTCTAAGTAACTGTTTCAGACCAATCTTTTGACTAAGGCTTAGCCTCCTTAGCCTGAGAGGGCTCTCTCAAAAGGTTATTGATTTTGACTATAAATA
>APFE031736961.1:0-10465 GCA_000404065.3 Pinus taeda
GAGGTATAACTTAGGAAAATTTTCCAAAAGCATTTGGCTAATTGGTACAGGTTCGCCTCAGTGAAGTAATGCTATCTTCGGGATAGCATTAGTTGGTTAACATTTAATGTTAATTGGGTTACATTAAGGATATCGCCTAGGTTACGTTGGGGACAGATGTTATGTCCCTCCACGCCTCCACGCCTGCCATCTGCCATACATGCACGCCTACGCCTGCCACCAACTTTCCTCTTATACTCCCCAAGGTGCGCGGTGCTTGTTGAACCTGGTCGCCTGTGTTCTCGGTAGCATTGTAGTGTTGTGCAGCCTGGTAGTCACCGACGAACTATACGTGAAGGCTGAATCATTTATAGGAAATTTCTACCGCCAGTTGAAGATGCAGCGAGAGGACTCTTGGAATCGGCTCTGCGGCATCTACAAATGGAGCAGCTAGCAGCACGAACTATTTGCCTGTAATTTACTTCGCAAAGAAATTGTTTGTCAATTGAAAAACTAGGCATATATGAATTTTTACAATTCATGGTATCCGATAAAATCATCTGCAATATTTGTTTGTTTGGCCATACTAAAGGTAGACGTCTCCTTCTTCATTGGTGTATTGTTTTTCAAATTCACGATGATACGATATCAAATTTCTAAATACCATTTTACTGTATATAGCAGTCATACAACCATGCATGTGTAACCACAGGTAGCACATGGTGTAGGCATTCCAATTATGAACAGAAAACAATGAACAGAATTCAATAGACCACTGTTAAATTCTGAACATGAAAAAGATCTGCTACAGGAAAATATTATATCAGAAATTTGAGGTTGTTTACAATGCTGGTTAAACAGAAAAAAGTTATTTCTAAGCTTTAATTTCGAAAGAAACTATTTCTTTATCCAATAAAACATTATATCAGAAATTTGAGGTGTTTGCAATGCTGGTTAAACAAAAAAACAAGTTAATTCTAATCACAGAAGCTTTCATGCAGGTAAAAAAGAAGAAAAAGAAAACAAAGAGAAGAAAGCGAAATTGCAAGAAAAGAAAGTGAAATTGCAAGAAAATAGATGAGCACCATTTCTCTTCTGAGCTCTTTCTTGTATCCCAGCTCATTGAGGCGCTGCTCGGCAGGGTCGATCCCATTAACTATGGATTGGCGAGCTTGAACCCATAGGGCCTCAGCACTACCGACAGCAGACATGGCGAAATATTGTTCCGGGTGAACTGCAGTCTTGTGAATATGAATCCACTCGAGAGTCTCAAGGTCAATAGAAGGATCCCCTTCGCTCTCAATATCGACAACCTGGCCACCCATAACCCCTTCAGAGCCTCTTGCTCTACCCAATTTAGATATCACCCTCAAAATTCTATCGCTCCGAACAGTTCTGCTTGTGGAGACTGCAATGTGCTCAAAGGCCAGTGAAAGAAGTGCATCTCCTGCAAGAATAGCAGTACCTTCCCCAAAGAACTTATGACTTGTAGGCTTGCCTCGGCGTAGGTCACTGTGTTCCTCCCACAAACTCGCATGCTGCAATGCACAGAACAGGACGAACTCGTTTGCCTCCTGCTAGAAGAGAATACCTCATGGATTCATATAATTTCGAGGTATAACGTTGTGCGATTGCCTTATCCAACGCTTCATTCACCTCCATTGCCTTGGAATGCAGGTACTTGTCGAAATCAAATTCAATGACATTCTTCACATGTTCAGGAAGATTAGCCAACTGTGCAATTGTTTTTGATGACCTAATTGATGATACTAGACATTTTGGAGATAGCAACCCTTTCTTCAAATTCCCATGGAGATGCAGATGTTCACCAGAAGATGTGCTCAATGAAGTTATGAAGGCTGGCAACCCTTGTACTGCGCGAGAAATGGACCTGTAATGTCACTGTTTACAATGATTGCAGAGAGGGCATTTGCATCGTGAGGGGTTTTGGTAACAGAGGGCAGACAAATGCAAGTTGCAAGATTTCCCATTACAGGGCCCCCTTATTCCGCGTCTGGTTCGTAAAAGACAAGCCTGAAGAGAAATCCGACAGAAACAGGCAGCTATCATGAATTACACACATGAATTACACAGCAATGCCTGGTTCCATTTGCAAATGAGAGAGATGAGGAGGGACCTTCACGTCGGGTCTGGAGGGCAGGTATTTGTCATGGTTGTCCTGCGCCACGTTTCCCTCATGCATGAAATGTCAAAAGTATACCCCATGCATAATATATGTTGACAAAGCCTAGTCTATGTTGCAAAGTTCTATGTTGCCGAATTTGAATTAGAATAAAATAATATTTGTTTTAATTATCCGCCTCACGAACGATTTACACCGATTTATGTACAGTGACACCTTCGTCAGTTACTTTAAGGCATCTAACGGCTACGATCCATTTTCGCTGCCGAGTATTGTTTCCTACCCGTCAGATTTTCCTCAAGGCACAGGACATTAAGCGCATGCGTAAACTCAAAGCCATGAGTAGTGGTTCCGCTGAGGTCGACTCCGCCAGCGTGTCCATTCCTCTGTCGGACCACATAGCCTTCTTTCCACGTGTCCGCCAAGCAAGAATTTTGCCCTGAAACAGTTGGCAACCGTACGGAAGAGAACGACGGGTAACGGTTCAGATGATCTTGGTCGTCCAATGCGGAGGATGAACTCGGTTCTAGACCTGTTTGTTCTCATGCCTTCGCAAGAAAACGACCTCAGTGGCAGGGAATCTGGCCATGGTTTTCTTCGGGATCATGTAATTTGCTGATGGGCTGGGGCAGGGACTAGTTGCCCCGCAGCCCGTCTTGTTATTTAATCAATCACATTTATTATGTCACTTTATACGGTGACAAATAACATCGACTTTTTTCATTAGTTTTGACAAATAACATCGATTTTTTTCACTAATTTTGACCGTACAACCAAAAAATTTTCATATCTGCAAAGTAAACCTTTGAGTTTTAAGTTTAAGTTTCATATCTCCAAATTTCGAGAGTGGATGTCTGCGGCAACAGGCTCGAATTTGCAGGGACTGTCATTGCATCTTATTGTTTCTGTCGGTTGTGGAGTCATGGTGTTGGTCGTTTCTTCATCTTGTGCCCGTGAGCGCATATGCATTTTGGCTTTGGTTTTGCTATTAAATGTGTGGGTGATCATGGGAGACTCACAGAAGCAGAAGCAGACAGAGTTTTTAATCTTCCTCGTCATCTACTGGTCAATTTCACTCATCATTTGAGGTATATGAATCTAAATAAAGACAATGACAATGCTCTGTTTTACTGGTTCTTTGAAACTGTGGAAATTGCATCACAAAATAGTCTTTTTCTCTGGTTAAATGAAGATACTTTAACTTACCTTATTAACTAACCTTGCCTTACCTGCTTCAACATCATGCCTTTTCGTTGTGGTATTTGTGAATCCACAAGTTCATAACATAGCAATGAAGTAAACTAGGATAACGAACAAATGAGTAAGTGAGATATCTGTAATGTGTAAACTTTGGTTGTTCATCTGTCCGCTACGAAGCAACTTTGGAATTAGTGTCATTTCCGGTGTAGAAGAATGTACCAGACCTTCACTTAAACAGTTGTGGTGATTCCTAAGAGATACAGACATACCATATAACACACAAATCACAATGTTTTGATTCAGGGTTAACTGTTCATATAATAATTAGTTTAGCACAAGTTAGGGTTTCCACTCAAAAGTTTAGCCCAGATCGCCACCAGGGTTGGTACCTTGACTACAAAATTCATCCTCAACAGTCGTTGTGTGGCACTCAAATAAACGAATATTTTCTCAGTTGAGTGTGGCGGTGAAATTTCAGTAACCCAATTTGGGTACTTACCCGAACGATTTCATGCTTGCAACTAGTTTGGAATTAAAAAATAAAGCGAGAAAAAAACCATAACCATCTATGAGGTGCGTTGTTTGGTTATTTTTTGTACTGATTCAAATAATAATTTACCTTGTATTAGTATTATATATGTCTTAGGGACTGATTTCCTTTCTGCCATAGTATAACATGATGATTTATCTTCCATGGCAGAGATGGCTTCGACTTTGACGAACTCACCCCATTTTCTTGCAAATTCCTAAGAAGAAAATGTACTTGAAAGTGTGTATTTGCACCATATTTTCCTTCCGAATAACCTCAAGAAGTATCCTTCCTCGAATAACTTGTGTTCTTCCCTCCTCGAAGTAGAGAGGACAGGGCAGTTTGCTCTGGAAAAAGCTTCGATGGTCGATGATTTTCATAATAGGAATCCTTTTGCTTATTTGGATTTTAGATTATTGTTTTTAGTTTGATAAAATAATGTTTCTTTGGTGGAGCTCAAGTTTCTTATATAATAAAACAATTGGATGGTATGGCTTTGTCTTGACAATTGAGGTCTATTGTGTTCCAAGAGGAGAACAAAATATTGGACAAAATGCATCGGCAAAAGGATGTAGAAGGTGAGAAGTTATGTAAAATGGTTCATGAACTAGAGGAGGTTGTCCTTTCAGGCGGGGTTGCTGCCAATGCTGTGTGTGACTATCAGCGGCAAGTGAATGAATTGATTGTAAGTTCTGCCATGCCACGCATTTTTAAAATTCTGTTATTGAATGAAACATTATTTTTTTTGGTTGGTTTGGTTAAATGACCATTCCAAATGGTTCAATTTGTATGCATCTCCATACAAAAATAAGTTAAGAAGACACTTGAGCAAAAATAATGGTAAATTGAGTTGCATGTGTTGTCGCTAATGAACAGAAGGATGGGAATGACAAACTCATGTTTTTAAAGCAGTGGCTTGAAGAGCATTATTTCCCGTAGGTAGTTTATAGCATTATATTGTATTGGTTCGCGAATCCTTGAATTTGGACAGGTTTTTCCAATTGTTATAGTTTTCTTCCCTTCAGATTGGTTACTGTATTTTTGTATGCAGGGTGAAATGCAACAGCTTCGTGATAAATTAGCCATTGCAGAGGGGACTGCAAAAAGTGAAGCAACACTTAAAGTAGGGAAAAATAGATTCTCTTCATTGTTTCTTTTTTATATCTTTACTTGGTTTCCAACCTATATCTTTGGTCGTTGTTGCTAAACAATCTTGTTCTGGCAGGAAAAGTTTCAACTATGGTTGAAAGTAGTTGAAGAAGGAATAACAGGATCACCAAATGGTGCTATTTGACCATCGTCCTCTGATGGACGAAGCATTAGAAATGGCCCGTCTCACCGTCAATCAATTTGTGGTGCATAGATTGCATCAAGAGTCATGTCAAACGGTTTTGGTCCAAGGAGATCATCACTTTCTCAAATTAGGTCTTCACTATCTAGTAATGTGAGTACAGTTTTAAAGAGTGCAAAGGGAACATCTAGGTCATTTTGTCATAATAGGAGTAACTCCATGAATTTCATTATGTTTTGCATTAAGATGGAACATAGATATATACATAGAGAGGAAGATTATTGGGTTTCATCTACCAATGTCTCTTCGTCCTCCAATTCTCTTTAGTTTTCTATTTATAATATTTACATGGATTTACCTAACCCCAAAGATTAGGTGTCAACATTCTCCCCTTTAATCTGAAGGGATGTTGGTGAGTCCAAGCATTATTCTGAATCTTTCAAACTTTTCTCTTCCAAGCAATTTCGTGAAGATGCAGTGATTTGCTCGTTTGTGGAACAATGGTGTAGGTGGATTGTCTTGGCCTCAACATGATGTCGAATCAAATGGTATTTTGTGTTCATGTGCTTTGTTCGATCATGGAACTTTGGGTTTTGGCCAACTTTATTGCAGAAGTGTTGTAAATCAAAAGAGGAGTTGAATAAACTTGTTTCTCTTGCAAATCTTCTAGAATTTTCCTGAGCCAAACAATTTCCTTTGTTGCTTCAACTGCTGCTACATATTCTACCTCAGTTGTGGAATCTACTAGAATTGATTGTTTGTGTGACCTCCAAGACTCATAACATAACCTGAAGTAGATACCCCAATTTCTTTATCTCCATCTAAATCTGAATTAGAGTATCCAATCAAGTTGAAGTCACCCACCTATGTATACTTCAGTCCACAGTCTTGAGTTCCCTTTAAGTACTTTAGAACTCTTTTTGCAGTAGACTAATGACCCTCACAAAGATTTTTCATAAACCTGGAGAGGGTTCCAACAAAAATTACAACGTTTGGTCTGGTAGTAGTGAGGTAGTGGTGACTTCCTATGAGTTGTCTATACTTCATTGCATCCTCAAATTCTTTTCCTTAAGTGGATGTGAGCTTTAAGTTCTGTTCCATTGGAGTAGTCAAAGGATTGCACTCAAACATGCCAAACCTATTCAACAGATCTCCAATGTACTTTTTGTGAGAGAGGAATATAAAATTTGGATGTTGAGTTACTTCAATACCAAGATAGTAGTGAAAATAGCCCAAATCTGTCATTTCAAAACCTTTCCTCAATTCCTTCTTTGTGGATGAAATGTATCTCTCATTGTTCCCTGTCATTAAAAGATCATCTACATACACCACAAGATATACAACTTTTTTTCCAACTTTCTTGGCAAACAAAGTTGCATCATCAAGGTCATAATGTTTGAAGTTGAGTTTCAAAAGATGCCCAGTTAACTTCTCATACTAGGCTCGCGATGCTTGTTTGAGGTCATACAAGGATTTTACAAGCTTGTCACACTTTGTGTGCCTAACCTTTCATAAAAAATCATTTTTTTGGGACATAAAAACATTCTCTTTTAGATCTCCATTCAAAAAAGAAGTTTTTACATCCATTTGATGGACTTTCTAACCGTTCTGAGTTGCCAAGGCAAAGAGTGCTCAGATGGTAAACCATTTTGTTGTAGGGGAAAAATTATCCTTGTAGTCAACCTATTCCTTTTGTGTAAAACCTTTTTCCACAAGCCTGGCTTTGTGATTTTCAAGTGAGACATCTACTTTATACATGTTCTTGAAGACCCAATTGCAGCTGATTGGTTTGGTTCCCAAAGGAGGATCAACTAGCTTCGAGGTGTCATTCTTTATCAAAGCATCATATTCTCTCTACATCGCTTGTTTCCATTCATCATGAGAAGCGACTTCTTTGAAGGAAGTTGGTTCAAAATATGTAGACAAATTCAGTTAAAAATCATAAGAAACATCCATATCAACAAGTTTATCAGGATTGTCTACATCACCTCCATTCTATTTGGTTAAGCTTCTTGTTCCCGTCGTTCCAAACTCATCAAGATGAACACTTTCAAATGTTTTTGTCATCCATTTTGGAGGACCCTTATGAGATGGCCCAGGCTGTTCAGTTGAATAATTTGGGGCTGAATCAAGATTTAGTGTCCCAATTCTGTTAATCACATCACTTAGAGTGTCATCTAGATCAGCAACTAGAGTTTCATGCGGGGGAGAGAATGTTTCAGAAGAATATTCCACATATTGATCTAGTACAGGAATCCCACCTTCAAGATGTGGAATCTCGTTATCAAATTCTTGAAAATACTTTGCATGTCCAAATATATCAAAGCGATTAAGCTACCTCTCAGCAACATTGTGAGTCTTGGAAGATTCAAGAAAAATCACATTTCTAGATATTATAAACTTCTTGTTCACTTCATCATAGAGATGGTATGCTTTGGAGGTATTTGAGTACCCCACGAAGATACACTTGTGAATACTTGCACCGGGTTTGTTTCTTTGTTCCTTAGGTATCAAGGCATAACAAGTGGAACCAAAAACTCGGAGATGCCTCACCGAAGGAATGTGGCCATACCGCATTTCATAGGGAGTCTAGTTTTTTATAGCATTATATGGACACCTATTCTTTATATACAAAGCACATAGTATTGCATCAACCCAAAACATTAGTTTAACATTCTTGAAAAACATCATGGAACGTACCATATTTAAGATTGTCTTGCACATTCTTTCAACTACTCCATTCTATTGGGGATTATAAGGCACTATTGTTTGATGTTTGATCCCATGCTAGCGAAGATAGTTTTCAAATTCATTTGAAGTGTATTATTTTTCATTATTAGTGCAAGTAGAGCCAATATGAAATTGTGCATCATTTTCAATCCATACATAAAAGTTCTTGAATGTTTCAAAAGCTTCAGATTTGTTCTTCAATAAATAAACCCAACACATTCTAGTGTAGTCATCGATAAATGTCATCATATATTTATTACCATTAAGGAACAAGCATTGAGCCACATAAATCAAAGTGAATGAATTCAAGTTTTCTATGTGCTCTAGAATCAGAATCATGAAAATACTTTTTGTTGTGATTTCCTAAGATACAAGCATCACATTGCTTAATTTTTTCCTAGGAATTGTAGGAAAACTAATAACATCATTTTTCTTCAACAAATGAAGGTTGTCATAGTTAAAGTGTCCAAATCTAGCATGTCATAAAATACTTAATGGGAATGTACCTTCATCATAGTGATAATTGTATGAGAATTTTTGTGCATGAGCAAAGGTTCCTTGTAGCTTCAGAAGTCTTTCTTCTTCTATCCCTGTCATGATAAGTGAGTGATCAAATGCTTTTCTGACCTTGACCTTTCCATCAAATATATGAATGGAATGTCCTTGCTGGTGGATGTGGACCAAAGACAACTAGTTTCTCGTTAGTTGTGGGTGGTATATAACATCACGCAGAAGAAATTTTGTAAGACCAAGAAGTTTGAGCCTCATGGTGCCAAGCCCTGATAGCTTGAGTTTTGACTTGTGTGCAAGGTATACTACTCCATCAACATTATTAGTGAATTCTTCAAAGAAATCTCTCCATAAAGTCATGTGGCAAGTTGCTCCTAAATCAAGTAACCAATCATCTTTCCATGCAACAAGTGAAGCATTGAATAAGTCTTTAGCTACTTTATTGTTTCAATGTGCCACTACATAATGAGCGGATTCAGGTGGTTTACCTTTCCTCTTGTCAATTGTTTTTCCTTTTCCTTCATTCCTTTCTTGCTCAGTTTTGTCCCAAGGTAGCTGACATGTAGAAGCATCATGTCCATCTCTATTGCATCATATGCATTAAAAAAAGAAATTCTCCTTGGAACTGTTTTTCCCCTACCTCTAAAATTCCTCCTTCCTCTTCCTCATCAGCCACCACCTCTAGAAGAATCTTGTGCATGATTCTTTTCTTTTTGTGCAAGGCAAACAGACTCTTCAGTAGACTGAGGAGTTGTCTTCTTCCCAAAATCCTTCTCTCTCTCAGCAAATTTCTTCTCAATGGAGCCAAAGGTAATCTCCTTAAGGTTGCCACTTGCTTGCAATGATTCAATATAATGTGAATATGTGGGATATCCCTTGACATAAGCTATGAGAGGAATATCTATTTCAACACCAGTGGATTTTATATCATGCATAATGGATCTTACTTTTGATACTAAAGCAAGAAGTTCATCATTTTTCAACTCCAGATTGAAGAACTTGATCATCAATTGAACAACTTCCAGTTTAGAGTGTGAGTCATACAATTCCTTCAACTTCTTTAAGGCTTGAAATGCATTTGAAAATGGAGAAATATGATGACTCACCTCTTCATTTACTGACAGTGCAATCAAGGCATATGCCTTTATGTTCTTATTTTCCCAAATGGCAAGCTCCTTTTCTAAAGTGGGCTTTCCAAGTGCATTGTCTCATTTTCCTTCACAAACCCCTTTCCACAACAAATTAAAAATAAGGGTATGTTTTATCTTCTCGAACCACTAATGGTAGTTCTCTTTGCCAGTAAAAACTACTCCCACAATGGAGATGAGTGAATGCGTCATATAATCTAATATGACATCAAAATTACAATGGTTGCAACAAAAAATTAATGTATTTGCAATAAAATTGACTAATTATATCTTAAAAAAATCATCAATATACCTCCCTACATATCCTTTACTCTTTACGATATTACGTCTTTAATACCACTCACACTCACATTCTAATATACCTATCTTTAATATCACTCACATTCTAATATACATTCAAATATTATGGAATTTAAATACTCTCACATAACTTATATGAATTAATGACATATATGAATTATATTCTCCACACATATAGTTATATGTGAAAATATATATAATTTCCACGCAAGAAATATATCCCATTATATATTATCCCATGACCATTCAACGCACTTTTATGCCATCATAAACCATGTGGAAATTTCATAAAGAAGAGTTCGACGAATTATGCCCATTAAAAACGAGTTCAACGAATTATCCATAACCTTTCATATGTATGAATTTTTATGTTGCGGCCCTTTTAATCACTGTTCACCAAAAAAACATAAACCATATGGAAATTGCATACAAACAGGGTTCAACGGATTATGCCCATTAAAAAGGAGTTCAACGAATTATCCATAACCTTTCATATATCTGAATTTTTTTATGTTGCGGCCCTTTTAATCACTGTTCACCAAAAAAACATTCGGTCTTCATCAACGCATAAAGGGAATACAAAAAGTTCATGTATCATGGTTATAATTAATTCCAAACACCAAAATTCTAAAAAA